>BQNB010185274.1:0-12233 GCA_026074375.1 Tanacetum coccineum
AAAAAAAAGGAAGCAACTTTCTCACAGTTATCATCAGAAAGTTTATCTGCTCCATGTCACGTTTGAAGACTTCAAAGACTCTCTTTATTTTTTGTTTTCTATCCGGTGCTAGATCTTCATCAATAAAATAGTTATAGCATTAATGTTTTATTTTTATCTCCAGCCCGAGCTTTCGTGATTTCACCGCTGGAAGTGCGGGGGAGTATTAGAGGATAAATGTTAGTCAAAGTAATTACTATTATTTGATAATATTAGTGAGTCATATTTGACTCTTATGTTTGGTATGATTATAGGATTAGTCATTCATTAGTTGTACATTAAATATTCATAGTTGCATCATTATCATCTTGGGCTCAAGCATGTATATTTGTATCTATAAATAGTGGTGAAATAATATATGATAACCCACGGGGTATTCTATCTTCTTACAAATATGACTCACTAATATTATCAACTAATAGTAATTAGTTTGACTAACATTTATCCTCTAATAGCGTCAGGGGGTTGGTCAAAGGTGAAAACAAGTCGAGAGTGGAATAGGTTTATCTAACACAAAAACTTAGGAGGTTGTAAACATTGGAATACAATTTGGGCAATTTTAAACACGTTTGACCCGCTAAAAATAAATAAGGACCTTATAAGTAATGGGAAGAAATTTCTGCCTCTAGTATATGTTTTGGTTAAGTGCGCCTGTGACTAAGTGAGAGAAAGAAAGGTTATATAAGTACCTCAGAAAGAGAAGGGATTCCCAGTCTCCGTAATAAAACAGAAACCTTATCCCGAAGCATTTGCTTTTCTTTAGTACTAAGCTACCCAAAACACAAAAAATGAACATTTTTCAAGTTCATAAATTCTTTTCTTAGCTGCTCATCTTCACACCAACATACGAGACCAAATCTTTTATCTAGTAAAGGAAAACGCAAAGTGGGGACTTTCGTATTTTAAAAAAAAGATTGTTTCTTTAATAAGAAAGATTCTCTTAATTATTATTATTAATTTTAAATATATTTAATCAAAAAGTTTAGATATTTCTTTATTTGGCATAAAATCTCTAATAATTTCGTTTTTGTTAAACTATGTTTGAAAAGAAACAAATTACACATGTACTCCAAAGTTATTCTATGATAGTTTAGGAGTAAATTGTAATATCTTTAAAAAAAGGAAAACCAAGCAGGACCCATTCTCTTCTTTCTTTTTCCTGAAAAGGTCACAGCTCCAAGCAGGCAACCAAACCCTAAATCAACAATTGAAAAATCAAAAAAGCCCGAATTCATCGACGATTTTTTCTATGGCATCAAGCAAATCTAATCTTTTAAGATCAGATTAGTTCAATTTTGATTTATCAATTTTGTAATTGATTTCAAAGGTATGATTAATTTTATTGTCTTTTTTTAATTATTGCTATTTGTTGGCTTAAAGTTGGTTAACTTCTTAAGTAAATATGATAATTAAAATAATTTAGTCACATGAATGAAAAAGTTACTGTTTTGTGATAATGAAACTAAATAAGAAGCATGACTTCTTGTCGTATGCTAAGTAACTGGATATCAAGGTTAATGCGTGTTGTTTTTGTCAAATGTGTAACACTGTCTTCCGAAGCGTCTAACGAAAGGGTAATTGTCCAACGTTTTGTTTGGCATAGCTAGGGAGAACATTTAAATGGTTGTTGAAGGTGACGCTCTCTTCCTGTCATAGATATTGCATGTCTTGGAAAGATAAATCGAGTGCAACTTTCTTTCTAACAATCGTGTTAACTTAATAGATGTTTGGTGCTTAATTATATGTGAGGATTACGTTTTAAGGCATTTGTTGGTTAGGTTTTGAATCCAATGATATTGTTTTTTCTCATTTAAAAAGTATGAAAGAATCTCATATACCCGTAAGACCATGTATAAATGTATTCTAAGCTTGATCAATACTTAAGGGGCGTTTGTTACCAAATTTTTGGTCTGAAGTGATCTTTCTTTTTTCAATGCAGATTGGAATACGGCTACATTGTACCTTACTATTTGTTCTCAGCAGTAGACACCTCAAATGTGAAGACATTGCTTGGGCATAATGTTAAATTTAGCGCAATAACTGATGTATTAGTGAATGCATGCTTAATTTTCACTTCCACTTCCAGTGATGCAGAAGGTAGTGCTAGAAGTGACAAGATGGACGAGTGAGGTAAAAAATCAAAACAACGTTATCGGGTTAAAATGGGTCATTCTTAGTGTACAAACCTGAAACTGATCAAGACCATTTCGGGTTAAAATGGTTCAACTTTTCCATTTAAATTTATCCTAAACTTTTTCCAACAAGCTTCTAAAGGTGAAGGCATAAGTTTCTGTTCTTTTAAAGCTTTTTTCATATTCTTGGACTAGAATGTAAATTTTATTTAAAACTGCAAACTTCATAATACAATAAGAATTTGTATCGTATTACAATTCTTAAAAGCCCACAATTAAACCAACTCTAAACATTATATATACTCAACTCATAGACCATTTATTTATTCCATCGAATCCATCACAACATATGCAGTTGGTGATTTAACAGCCAATAAATCCCTAGGTTTTCTTTTAAAACCGGGACTATCTGAAATCTTAGACGGGTTATGATTTGTGTCCTGATCTATGTTGAGGTTTTTGCATATTCATTGGCTTAACTAAAATATTAAGTTTATGCACATCCCATCAGAATAAGTTTTATGTTTTACTGAAACTCCCTTATAAGGAACTAAGGACTGTTTAGCATTGCCTATGTAAACATCTTTTATGTTTTGTTTGAATTGCTTATTAAAACTGCTTATCATGGCAGGATGATTGGAATTACTTATTAAAACTGCTTATTAAGCTTAAGTTTGTAGTCTATTAAACCTCATCTTAGTGTTTGTACGAGCATATAATCTTGGCTTATGTTCTTATCTAGGTAGATTTTGATAAACTCCTTTTTGTTGCCTATTTCCACCCTTTTTAGTAAGTACCTTATTTCTTATGAGCTTAAGTCCAAAAAATAAGCGTAGACAAAGACTCGCTTAGTCATGTTTGTTTTCGGGGCTTAGAAAACTAATGTAACAGGACCAAAGTGGACAATATACAGGCTAATGTACATTGGACAAACTGGTCATCCATCGTGATATTAAGTATGCAAACGTTTTGCTTGACCATTTGATCTCAGCTCACTTTATATTATCTTGAAATTTAATAATCTAATCTATTGTTAAGAACGATACTCTTAACAGAGTTAATTTTGTCATTCCTTTTAGTTACAGGAATTCGCTTTGAAGATTGCAGATTTTGGACTATTAAGATTTGGTCCGCAAGGTGACAGAACACATCTCTGATCTGTCCGCTAGAGTTCTTGGTAGTAAAGGTTACTTTTCTTTTCAGTACATTGGTTCTAACTGAAATCCTACATTTTTATTTACATAACTTTGTTACATTGGTTCTAACTGAAATCCTACATTTTTATTTACATAACTTTGTTAAATAATTAATGTATATAAAAATGGGTGGGCATGCCGAACATGCTGACTTTGTGTCATCTAAACATGTCATTTGACACTAAAAAAGGACGTGTATAGCTTAGAAGTAGTATTCCTAGAGATTCTCTCAGGTTTACGGTCTGTTCATTCTATGTATTTTCAGTTTAGTGCAATTTTTCTCCTTCTCTAAAGATTTTAACCATCGCCAATTCTGCATACCTAAACTTTTTGTTGGCCAAACTCACAATAAACGCAATAACAAAGATTTCCATTACGGTGGTGATAAATGTACTCTTAAGCTTATAAATTCAAATAATTAGGAATAAAAGTTAGTTCAGAAGTGAATAAATGAAGACATAGTTATGTGACTAGTTTAAGCCATCATTCATCAACCTCAAGTTCTTGTGTTTTTGCGGTTTATTTGATCCATTGTTTAAGCACAGAGAATGTTAGTGTTCTAGCATCTATCGAATGATTAGTAACTTTGTATCATTTGACAGGACTTCAGTGTGTTTGTGTACTTCTGCAACTTTTTGTTTATGCTTAGTCTTGATGTTGGCTTTTAAAAAAGAGAATACTGCAAAGAAACAAACAAGCCTTTTGTGAGGAACCCATTTCCACTTGAACTTATTTTTGCACCTAAAACATATCTGACCATCAAGAAGGATCTTATTACCTACTTAATTTTGTTAGGTTCAGGGAGAGATAATCAGTAGCAAAAGTTCAGCAACAAAGTAAATTCAGAACATGGGGCATAACAAATGAACAAGATCAGATTTCAAGTGTAAAGCAAGTTCAACTATATGAAGTTGTGATAATAAGATATTCCTATATGCAAAATAATAACTCTTAAAAATGCTAATTCAAACACCTCATGTATTGGTTTTGCTGCTATTTTTAGTATTGCTAGTTAAAGATGTAATAAGCACTTTTATGCAACTAAGGGGTGTTTGGCATTGTGGTCTACATGTGTTTATACTATAGTGGGTTGCAAGCTCAACCAAAGGGTCTTTGGAAGCTTTTCTTCATGTTTTCCTCGTTACAGATTAGACCTCTGTAACAAGGCTATATTTCGAGTGCAGGTTGGAGTGACTAATTAGATAAGTTAATTATTAAAGATTGATGTAGTTATCTCAGGTCTCTAAAAGGTGTTTTTTGTTTATTATATAGGTTGTTGATAACTATATGATGCAAGAGGATCCTTATGACAACGAAGCACTTGATAATGCTACAGAGGAGAAAGGTGTATTTGCCATTTCACACATTTTTTATTTGTCATATTTGCAAGCATAGTAGATACTCTAAGCAATTGTGTTTGGTATGCTTTCATAATTATTTTGAAGCCGACAGTTAGTTAGTTGTTCACTAGTCGGGGGTTGATTTCTGAATAATATGCCAAAACGAAAACTTCCCGAACATAGTAAGTGCTTGTTAATATTGCATTCACTTGTGGCCATAATGTGTCTTTGCAAGCTATGGACTTAATTGCTAATGCATGTTTCTATAAATGCAAATCCTGAACCTTTTAACACCTTTCCCAAGTAGCTAAGTACCATTTGCTATATAGTCAGAGCGCGGATTTTCATTGTAGCTGCTCTGTAGGAAGTGTAGTGCCCATACAGTCCACCTCTAAACTTTTTAAGTGAACCGCATTAGACATAGAATCGATTATGATATAGGCTGGTTATCTAGTATAGAATAGGCTTTGCTGGAGGACTTGACCAGTTAAATAACTTGCAAAGCCTGCAGATTAGATTACTAGTATAATGAAATTTTAGTTTTGCTACTGCTGTAAACATGCTTGTATTGAAATGATATAAGTAGTTCTTAAAGCAATCCCTGAAGTTTGACATTTCAATACATTAGGCTATTCTTGAATACTTTTTTTACATGAGTTTTCAATAAAGCAGCATCACAACAGACGTGCGAGTGTTCTTGTTTCTTTAGATTACTGATGTTTTTTATTTCATTAACACTTTACTGTAGGTACCGTGGAGTAAATGAGCCGTCCGCATGGAGGAAAAAGAGATGAACGCGTATCATAGCCGCCCTGGTTTACATTGTGGCGAGATTAGTTCCTAGATAACTATGTTGAATCTAGTGTTTTTTATAAGACGTTTGTTGTGGAATTCTAAATGATTTAATTTGATTGTAATTTGTATTCTGCTATGTTAAGCTGAAATTGGAAGTTGTCTTTATTTACTTTAATTTGTTGATTTTGACATTTTTTGTCCATTTAAATAAGTTTATATATATTTGCTGTATTTATATTTCTTTATTTTGGTGGGTTAAATTTGTAAAGTTTAGAATTTATTAAAGAATTTCAATTTTTTTTAAAAATAGATTAAAAAAAGACTGGTTTTGAGATAAAAACATATCTTTTTACTCTATATAAAGACAGGTTGGATGTTTTTATAAAGACGTGTTGCGGGAGAACCAGTGTCCATTTCCAATAAAACATGTGTGTTTATTTTAATATGGAGACCAATTCTTAGGGAGAGAACCGTGTACCGATTCATCTAATATCGATAACTGGTGCATAACCGTTTTTCATAATGTTGTCGACTCAGGAAGATACCCCCAACCCTCGTAAGAGTGGTTCCAAAACCACTCTTTATGGGCTATTTTGACCAGTTTCTATGGCTTTTTTTGTAGTAGTGTCAATAGACCGGAATTAAAGGATTAAGAATTTAGACATGTTTCGGCAAATTACCCAATAAACCCCAAGTTATCTACATTAATTGTTTATAGTATGAGTATTTACACATTTTAAATACACAAGATGAATGGTAAGAGTTTTATATTTTATAAAACAAACAATAAAATATATTTTTTGTCTTTTAGTCGATTTATTATAATAATAATATTTTATTATTTCGTCTTTTTGTCGGATTTTAAAAAAAGTAAGTTTAGTGAAATATTTCTAAGTATAGTATTTTTATAAAATTTCGGCATGACCCGTTTGTTTATAAAGGCTTTCTAAGGTTTTAGACCTTATTTTCAAACACTTTCCTCAAATCAACAAATTTGCGACAAAATGCCAAAATCTACGTTTACGTGACGTTTTATCAAGACATGCTTTCCAACTACTATTTTAACCATCCTAACTCATTTAAGTATAAATCGATCGAAAATTCATTTTAAACGCTTAAGTTTACTAGTTTTTCACTTATTGGGCTCAAAAGCCCAATGCTAGCCCGAAAATATTAGTTAAGTCCTAACTCATAAGTTCAATCCAAATTGAGTCCACTAGTCAATCTAATTATCAAATCAAAGTCCGTTATATTTAATTCAAGTTTTTAGTCCATTAGTCATTCCACGTTTTGGTCTGATATTCATCCAAAATATCAAGTTCATTTTTAAATAAGTCTAAGTATCCCACCATAATATGCCGCAAACGAAACATGTCGAAAACTCAAATATAGATTTAGCCTTATTATTAATATTCCAAAAACCAATATAAGTCATAAAGATTTAATATCGACATTTCTAATAAGTCGATAAGGAATAGAAATATGTCCGAAAATAATTTGTTTGGCTTAGTAAGCCATAAACCGACACCATTGGGCCTTAAATGGGCCTTTTGGTCCAAAGATATAAAATAGATATTCAAGTTCACTTTTTAGTCTAACGTTTTTCCAAAACAAGCCCAATAGGCGACATAGTAAACGAATAAGTACGTTAGGTAGTAAAATAAGCTAGTGTTATAAGCCGTAAGAATAAGTCGGAACCAATAAGGGGCAAAATAAGCCGTAACTTATTTCCCTTATTGGGTCGTGGCCCTATAAGCCCACCAAAAAGCTATAATAAGCCTGATAGTAGTAAATAAGCTATCTAATAGATACATAAGCACTTAGGCGTACAAATAATCTAGGAAATAAGCCGAAAATACATGACGAAACCAATAAGCCTCAAAATAAGCCACGGCTTATTTTGATCTTATTGGGCCGTGAGCCCAAGTGGCCAAAAGAATCGAAATAAGCTAGAACAGAAGCCCACAAGCTCGAAATCCAAATAAGTATTGAAATAAGCCACAAATAAGCATACGAAATAAGCCGAAACTAGGATAAGCCAAAAATAATAATTCTTTCCATTTTCTTATTGGGCCGAGACCACCATAAGCCCAATAAGACTCGAATAAGCTACGTAAGGCTTATTTTTAAGCCGAAAATAGGAATAATCTCTTTGACACTAAATGTTATTTTTCCACCACAACCAAAATATTAAAATGACATTTTTCTTGTTCTTCCCCTTTTTCCCATTTCCAACCAAACACACCCTTTTTAGCTTTTTCGTAGATTTTAAGGTTTAGATTTTTACAAACGCATTGTACAACTAGCATTAGTGTATCATTAGACTACTAAAAGTACAAGGATTAAAGAATTTTAGAGACTTACAAAGTAGGGTTTTGAAGATGAGATTAAGACGAAACCAACAACCTAAACGTTATTTTTATGTACCCACGGCCATTAGAATCAACCCGGAAACGTTTAAACCTTCATGTTCTTGATCAAAATGGAAAAAGAATGTGTTGTTTGTGTGTGTTGAGTTCGGATGACACAGAGAAACGAAGAGAGGAAAGAGCTTTTTGATTTCTATGTTCTTGTAACTATGTGTTTTTAAAAACAAGAAAGGATGATAAGGTTGTACCAAGGGGGACACACAAGCTCAAATGATGCCTTGTGGTTCCCTTGTGGGGTTAGAACGGATAGGGTATCCTAGGTGCCATTTTGTCTCTTGTCGGGTTGTCTATCGTTTTTTGTTCATGATTAAAACGTGACCCGAAAGTTTCTTGTATTTTTAACGAATGTAAAAATAAGTTTACACAAACTTAAAATATTCACACCATTGGTCTTGTAGTTAAACTGCTTTAGATTTAGTATGGACAATAAATTTAAATTCTTGTGTAGCTTCTTGTTTCGTTAAGTAGAAACTTAGACCCGTATATTCGCGTTTTATGCAAACGTTTCTAAGAAATATAACTTATAGAATAAGTTTATTAGAGTGATCCAAGGTACTTAGACATAAATTAACTTATTGTCGTGCCGATACGCGTTGTGAGACATTTTTTGCTGTACGCGAGACGACTTCCCGGTAAGTGATTAAATGTGATGATAGACGTTTAGAATATAGAAATTTGAATCGAAAGTGATCCAAAGAAATAGAAATTTGTCATTAGACAGTCGGTTAAACCGTAACTGCTTTACGTAAAAGAAGTCAACAAAAGTTAACTTATGAGTTTTGCTATAGAAATTTGAACGAATAGTAGTATGTAGACATACAGTCATAGTATTTTAGAATACTAAGACCTAGGAAAAATCACCGGTTATCACAGTCTAACCCCCTTAAGAGAATTCCGTCCCGAAATTCAACACGAGCTATCAGGTATTGTGGTGTAGGAAGAAGAGATATAGGTGTTTAGCACTATGTACTTATTCCCTTTGTTCGTTCAGTTTTTCTCGAAATGAGGTTTTCATTGGTTTCTCTAAGGACTTAGTTCTAGATGCTAGCTTGAATATTCTTCAGTAGTGATAGAGGTTTTCCCCGAAAGGCATTACGGATTTTTTCGTTGTTTTCCAGTTTGTTAGTTTTCCTGAAATTTTAAAATGCAAGATTTCGGTCGGGTGTTCGATAGTGATCTACTTCGTGTCGTATCCGCACGATGTTCTGAGTAGTTTAGTAGTGACGTCTGCAGTGTCTTGCTCTTGTTTTCCAAGTAGATTCGGGTCCTCGCTTTGAGTTCCTTCTAAGTTTGAAATCAAAATCTATATCATTCTAAGTCTCATTAACTTTTCCGAATCGGCGAGTTTCGTTTTGTTTCTTCATAACTGAAAATCAATCATCAAACTGACTCTTATGGGTAATGAAACTATTTTAATCATCGGCTGATTTTGACATCCGTCAATTTATAGGTCATAACCGAAAGCAATAACGCATGAAAATTGACATCCTTTATTTTATTTATCAGGACTCACTTTCGGGATTAAAGTCACTATTTTATACTCGAGCTCGTTAATTTATTTTCAAATTTATAGAAATTATTTAATATTTTCGTCGATTTTTATTAAAATCTTCATTTTTAAGTAACGCGAGTCATCTTTGGATAATTATTCATTTTAACGATCGAGAAAAGCCAACAACTCCATAGCTTAAGCCTTTGTGAGAGCTTATTTATTTTATTTAAGTATTTTTCGACTTTTTCTGTGTTTTTGCCAAAAACCGTGTCAAAATAATGTTTTTACAATTTATAACAAGTTAATTAGATGTTTTGGGCCCGATATTTGTGCAATATAAATTTAGCAATAAAAAAATACCATAACCTTAACCAAGCCCACATAGGGGCCGGTTACTCATAAGCCAAACCAACGTCCCTATAATTTTTTTTAATGGAAGTTATCTAGTCCCTAATAATTCTTTCCTATATATAGTCCTAATCCCATATCAATACTACCATAAAACACACAGTTATCACAACCAACGCATCCTCTCAACCCCTCCTCTACTGTTGCGGAACGCCATCACCACCACAAACCATCATTAAAACAGTCCAAAATCACTTTCATTCATTCCCGAATCATCCTAAACTAAACAAATCATCCCTAAACTAAACCTCATTAATCCTTAACAAAGAAATCCACCATGCATGATTTTTCAAGGTTCTTGATTTTCTTGGTTTTTAATTTTTAAGGGTTTTGATCTAATTGGGTACAAAAGAATCATCAAGGGTTTGATATTGAGTATGTAAACAAGAATTGGGTAACAAAATTCAAGTTTTGGATCATTGTTTTGAGTGTTGTGGTTTTCGGCCAAAGATCAAACCAAGGGGGTTTGATTGTGTTGATTTTCCTTTCCATTGCATTAAGTTTGTAAGTGTTTTTAATACCTTTTTACATTGATTTAAATATATGTTCTATGCATGTGTTAGATTTTGTATTGTGAATCCATTGATTATGGTGCATGTCTCGTTTTGAGGGTTATTGAGGGTTTAAGATGACTAGTTATGGGGCTAGGCTAGCTTAGGATCGTTGGCGATGTTCATGACGCGTGAAATTAAAGTTTTGAAGCGGTTGAAAGATACTTAAATAGGGCAGAAAATTAGAGTGCCGAGTTAGGCGAATTGAAATTTTTAAAACTTAGTTTGGCCTAGGAATTTTGATAGAGGATGTTCTCTCGGTCGTTTCGATATAAAATTTGGCTTCTAACTCTTAATAACGAACATTTTACGGCCGATTGAAGTTGCGAAAAATGTTAAAAATAAAATCAACACTTAATAAAAATGTTAGTTTTCTGTAGAAACTTGCAGGGGCATTTTCGTTATTTTTTGTCGAGTTTTGGGTCTCGAGAAAAACTAAAAAGTTGTTTAAAATGCCGTTTTACTTTTCTTCGATGATAACTAAATCTAAAAAACGCATTTTAACGGGTCAAAAAGTATAGGATTAGATGCTACCTTATTTTAAGAAAAATAAGGTTGCTGCAGATTTGAGAAAAGAGCATTTTGGTCATTTTTTGTGTTGTTTCAGGTCTCGGATAAAACTAAAAAGTTGCTCAGAATGTCGTTTTACTATTTCCCGAGACTAGCTAAGTTTAAATGTGCATTATGACAGGTCGTTTTTGATGAGTCAAACTTAGGAAAAACTTATATTCTAAAAAGTCAAAGATGGCGAACCTTTTAGGAATGGTCAATTAGTGTTAGAGAAAATGGTTAGGCGTAAATTACTTAAACAAAAACTAAATTGCAACTAATAAGTAGACTTACACTCGTAGGTCGTGTCTAAAATCATAATCTTTTAAAATGGGTTAAAATGAATAATTTTCATTAAAATATAAAGTTAGTCGGAATGGGTTAAAATGGAATATAATCTTAAGGCGAAACATTTAGTGAATATAAATATGTAAGTTTGGCGCGCACATGGATTCTACAATATAAGATTTCATATATGCCGAAATATATATATATATATATATACTTATGCAAAAATTATGCATTTTCTTATATTTTCTAATCGCGGACCACTATTATTATAGGTCGCGGTTGAGATCGTCGTCGTCGTTCTTTCTTTGTTGATTTCTCCTTCGATACTTCTATTTACAGTGAATTCTCACAGCCCCTCTTTTACATGATTAAAAATGTTTTTGAGTGAAAAGCATGATGTGTCGTATTTATATTGCTATGCTCTTACTTTTATATGTGTAAACTTTGAGCATACTCAAAACTTGTTGAACTTGAAAACGTGTTGAACTTAAACTTGAAATGTATGTTGTTGTATGCTTAGAATCTGCCACTACTTTTAGCTCACTATATCCCCCTCAACGGGATTAAGACGTTAGTATATATGGATAGTGCTATTAGGAGATTAGCCCCTCCTCACTCCCACCATAAATGGAGTGCATAGTACTAGGACACATTGCATTGTGATTTAGATCAGGGGTAATGCCCGTATTGTGTTGTAATTTAGAACTGGGAGGCTGAATGTGTTTAAGTAGTGCCTCACATAAACACTATATCATACATATACATTGATTTGTGTTACGTTACTTAGAGTAACGGGAATTGTCTTTGGAAACTTGAGTCATATTTGGACTCTCTACTCTTTTATAAAACTATTTTGGGTACATATTCCTGTGAGCTCACCAACTATTTTCAATAGTTGACCCCTTTTTATCATGCTTTTTAGGTGACGTTCCTGAAGTGGAAACTTAGTGCATCGCAATTCAGTCTTAGTCAAGATGTCTTCTTTCGTGCAAGAATTAAGTCTTTTGGAAT
>BQNB010185275.1:0-10712 GCA_026074375.1 Tanacetum coccineum
TGGCAAAAGTAAGGACTTAGGCAATAATGCATCAAGATAGCATACAGTTGGAAAAACACTTGTATTCATGGTTTATAGCATCTATCCCCCTCGCGGGTTTATGAAAACGTTAGAAGATTTAAAATGCGAGGCTATGAACTCACCTTAATAGGGAAAATCTGATTGATGGCAAAATTATATCAAATAAAAGTAACGACCTCGTCACGAAACCTGGGGTAATATGTCAAGTCTTAGTCTGATGGTTTATGTTTCAAAACTTCATAAAGTTTAATGTATTACTTTGATTTATTAATTTATGGAAATATTGTGTCACTGTTCGGGCCATCATAATTCAGAGGTCATGTAGTAAACGTTTGAGGAGCCAGGACACTTTAAATTGTTATAATATCCACAGCAAACTCTCGAAAATGAAATGTAGACCCAATGAAATCTCCTCACATGAAGCTCCTATTAACATGATAAACATGATACGATAAAATTCTAAGTTTCTTCAAAAGTTAGTCGATGATAAATTACGTTAAATATATAACATAATTGTTTTATAAAGTGTCGATCGATGATCAATAACGATTGATGTGTCGGGTTTTAATAAAATCGAGTCTTATAATCTTAATATATATTTTTATAATTTATATAAAAGTATTATATTTTATATTTTTAAAAATACAAAAATGGCAATATATACCCTTGGTTTATAAACTTTTACAAGTTTAGTCATTTATATAATAAGGTTATAAATATTAAACCTTTAAGTTTATAAATATAATAAGTTTATATAATAAGTTTAGTCTTTATAGTTATAACTTTAGAATAATGACATTTTCAGCCACTCTAGTTATAAATTTTAGAAAGTTACGATATATACCCCTATGCATGAAAACATTTGCAAATCAAGTCCAAAAAGCCATGCAAGCTTATTTTAGGGTTCCAAATGATATTTCCAGGTTATACCTTATTAGAATAAGCTAAAATAAGATGTTCTAATGTAACAAAAGTTTAGAAAAAGGATTCGTTAGCTAGAAAATCAAAACGGGTCGTTTTTAGGGTTTTAACCAAAAACGCATGGGTTTGAGGATTCAAGGCTTTAACAAGAGTTTATATAGGATCTTAGGAGTCTTATGAACATTCTAAAACAGATTATGAGTTTATTGAACAAGATTATAAGCTTACTTGAGCTAAAATGGGTCAAAATGGGGTTTTTGGGTTCGTACGCCTAGAAACGCCTTCAATGGCTTCTTTTTCTTGATTCTTGGCTTCAAATTGGCTGAGTTATTCCTTCTTTGATCTTCCTTGGTCTTTATTGATCTTGTTTAAGAATCCATTTGTATGTTTGATGAGTTTTGAGGTGTGATTTGAAAGAGTGTGTGTTTTGACTATTTATATGGGTAGAAACCCTTGGTGCCCAAGTTTTATGCTTGGAGTAAGGATCAAGGGTGTAGAGTAGTGACTAATGAAGGCTATATGGTGAGTATGGAAGGCTAGGAAGGTAGCTATGAAAGGTGTGGGATGGTTGGAGGGTGCGAATGGACAAGGGTGACAAGGAGGTGACAAAACAATACTTGGTGGCCAATGTGGTGATGGAGGTGCTGTAATACCCCCAAAATCACAACAAAGCAGCGGAATACCACTTGGGGTGCTACTTCATAGTTCATACACATAAGTTACAGAAAACGACTCTAAGTAAGACATTTTGAAAAGTCAACCAATCGATATTTTTTATAAAATATTAGAGTTACACACTAGGTCCTATTTGTAATGTAATAGAAAACATTTTTTTTAAAACGTTTGTCGAATGGTACTCAAATAATAAAGCCTTCATAAATATATCCGCTCGACTTAAATGCTCCCAATGCTCAGCTAGCAAAATAATAACCTAAGAAAATACATGCAAAACGTCAACAATAATGTTGGTGAATTCATAGGTTTAAGTAAAAGCAGTATTGAAAATAACCTCATATATGTCAAGTAAGAAAAGTAGCGTTACAACATTTAAAAGTATTATTTTCAAAATCCAAGTAATGATTCAATAAATCAAGAAACATTCAGTATTGGACCACAAGACTTAAGTAATGTAGACACAAAGAGAACCAAATCACCAATCTAAAAAAAATAACATTAATTAGCCCTAAGCTCAATACAAAGAAGCCAGAGAGTCTTAACAGTAATGAAATGTAATCAAACAGTACTCGAGGTTTGTGCCCAAAACAGATAAGGTTGCGCCATACATCCTAACGAATACCTCAAATGTTAAATGCGTCAATGGTTATCTAGAAACCACAACCCAGAGGGGGATTGTCAGTCCTGATAGATCTATCCACAACACTCGCGTTTACCCAGCTAGTAATAAATGGTTCATGATAAAAAGGGGACTTAATGGCAAAGGATACTCAGGAAATAATATGATCTGGAATAACATATAATTGAAAAACACTCGTGTCTAATTTAAAACAAGTAATGTGTTCAAAACTCTCGGTTTTCATATATATGTAATTCATGTTCTTAAATCATGTAGTAAGCAAATCAAGCTTTAGTAAATTCATGAGTAAACAACCATGTATTGAAAGTAATATAGTAAGCAAGTAAAATATTTAGTAAAACTAGTCATGTAATGCTTAAGTAGTAGAAATAGATAAATTTGCTTAGTAAAACGAGCATGTATTCTCACCCCGAAAACAGTTTATGAAAAACCATTAAAAGAGAAAAGGCGGGGCTATAAACTCACCGAGAAGCAATAAAGTAGTAAGTACTGAAGTTAGATAGATAAACACAAAAGTCAACCAAGAGCATCAGAATGTCAAGTATGTCTAATTATCACCTAGAAATAATTGTGACTTAGTACGGTAAACCACCTACACTCGACAAATAAACAATACAATACGCAAAAGTTACAAGAGAATCATCGTGACATGGTATGGCATTTCCTACCCATTTAACCAAGTGAGATTTATCCAAACATCCCTTTAGGACCTGAACTAATCTATCTTCAAGTATAAACCCACTTATACCACTTATTTACCCATTTTATAAAATCCGTTATACTCGTTAAACCGTTTAAAGCAATTCGACACTATACAATTCTGCACTTACGCCGACTTAATGGACTTGTATCTCAAAATCCGTAATAGGTATACACGAACAGTTTTTGCCTCAATCAAGCTTAATGAACCTTGTTTACTGATGTTATCAACCAAACACTCCAATATATCAAGAACCTAATTGGAATGACCAATTTGCTCTCATGTGCCAAATCTGATTATTTAAAACGTTTTTCTGTTCCACCGTTTTTAGCATAATTCCCATTTTATAATTCCGTTTGACCCAAAATGAAAGCCCATGTCTAATTTTATCTAATTCCTATAGGTTTGGCTTGAAAAATGAGGTACTTAATATGAAAACATCTGGACATAAATTCATTTGAAAATCTGGGTACAATTTCTAGTTAGTTTTGCCATTCTGGTCGTAACTCGTTCATCTGGAATGATTAAGGCTCTATCCAAAGAACCACATGGTCCACATATGATGTATCCTTCACCCATGTAAAAACCCAGTAGTCTTTAGTTCAAAAATTATTCGTTACAAGCCAACCAATTTGTCTAGTAATTTCTGGGTACACCCTAAGTTTGTTTCCACGGTTTTGATCGTATGTCGACCATCCAGAAGAGTTGGCATTCCATTCAACTCGCCACTAGGATCTGAGATATTAACCTATTCATTCATATAAATAACCAGTAGGCCTTAAGCCAAAAATTTACCTTTGAGACCCAAACTATCTGCAAGTCACCTATTTTGACTAGTTTCACTAATTTGGTCATAACTTGGTCATCCAGACGAGTTACCGCTCCTTCCAATTCGCCACTTATACCTTAAACATCTATCTACCCAATAAAGTCATAAAACCATAGACCTTAGGCTAAAAATATTTCGACCTCAACACAATAACCTGCTATCCCAAATTCAATGCATTAACAACTTTCAATCCAACTAGTGTTTCTAACATCCTAACATCATTCTAATGACATACCAATCATCACAAATCATCCAGGAACATCACAAATCATCAATCTCAGAAAACCCATCACAAAAATTAAAAGAAAATGAGATCCAAATGCATGCAATTAAAATCAAAGGAAAGATGGGTTTCTTACAAAAGGATGACGAATGATCAAGAACAACAACAATGAGAAAGAACCCGCGTCCTCTACACCCAATTATAAAACCTAGATGATGTGTGGGCTGATATAATTTAGCTTCTTGATGGTGTTATATGAGTGATTATTGTGTAGCAAGGATTGCACATAAGAGTATAAGGAGGCTAGAAATGATGTTTTTAAAGTAGTAATAACATTTTTGAGTGGTGGTTGTGTGGTGGCTCATGGTGGCCGACCATGGTGGGTAAGGGAGGAAAATGGATCTAAGATTTTTGATAAAGAGAGATAAATGTGTGTGTGTGTTTTATTTGAGTTAAGTAGGAGTTAAATCTAATAAGGGGGTGTTTGGTTTGTAGTTTTGTAGGAGCACCAAAAAGAATAAAGGGTGTTTGGTTTATATATTTTTTTGTCAATTGTGATGTATATTAGTGCTAAAAACATTTAGTTAAAGTATTTAAAGGATGTAAAAATTAATTTGACACGGTTTCGACTAAAACGCGAAACTCTCGACCAAACGCGACAAAATTACGAGATTGAGCGTAAAATGTAAAAATTAGTTTTCAAGGGTCGTTAGTTTATTTTAAAAGATAAAATAACCACGGAAAACACTTAAACGGATAAAATGCCCTAATCACGGCTTGAGATCGACAAGAAATGAGAAATCGCGAATCACGTAAACCATAAAACACAAAATTTCACTTTAGAAGAAAATTAGAACGAAATATGAATTAAATACTGACCTTAAAAAAAATACGGGTTGCCACAGTCTATCCCCCTTAAGAGATCTCCGTCCCGGAGATCAATTCGCCTTATCTCCATATGGTTTGCGACGGTCGATACACATTCAAAAATATCCATATAACAAATTACGAGTCGAAAGAAGTTCAAATAGCCATTTGTTCAAAAGCAATAATGATAGCGATTAAAAGAGTAAAGACAATGAATGATTCGTATGGACGTAAAACTTATTTAAAGAGACGCACGCCATGTTGGATACGCATTTGGAAATAATCGAATGAACAAATTACGACACGAAAGAAGTCTAAAGACTCATTTGTATGAAGGAACGATAATGATTAGATGAACGAAGAAAATGAATAATTCATACAAACGGATTACAAATCGAAAGAAAGTTGTTCGTACAAACGCCATGCACTTAAGCCCACTCATTTACAAGTCGTTATTTACATCCAAAGGCGTCTCAATCCATGTAAATAAGACTTAGAAATTTTATGGTTTGGTGATTTATAATTTTCTTATTTAAATGAATAGGCGTCCCAATTCATTTCAATAAAATAATTATAAATTAGCCTACTTAAGCATTGTCACTACAAAACACGAGATCAAACAATGTTACGTTGAGAAGAAGGAGTCTCATTGGCGGTATGATTCTTTAAAATCATAAGAAGTAACGAGAAGTAGAATGAGACGTTTGTCAATCATGTTTCAAAGGTAAGTGCCAAAAGACGGCACAATCCAAGGTGACAAGTTAAAGTCGTACTCCCATTGACTGGAAGACTTCAAAACAATAGATTATGAAGCAATATGCGCGATTCAAAAGCATAAGAAGAGTATTCAAACTCGAAGTCGATCGAGAAAATAACTAGCGGAATTGACAAACTACACCGAATTTCAATACCATCAAAAGAAAATAAAGTAAAGTCGCAAAAAGTTCAAAGTAAGAGATCAAAAAGAAAATAGTCCATATGCATAGGTATCCTTATATAATACCAGTATCAACACTTAAGGGAGTAAATGAGAAATCAAGAAGTACAAAGTCAGAGTGATCAATATTTATATAACAGACCGATATGAGGTAAATAGTAAGACGTCATAAGATAGACATAAGAGAGCAAAATCATAGTCAAGTGTTAAATACTCATTATCCATGTAATAGTAGTAGAAATGCAAAAGAGAGCTTATAAAGGATCAGGGAGCATGCGCGCGCGGATATTGAACAACGGTGAAAGACTCTTAAATTTTTTCGAAAAATGGTTATTGTTTAGGTTTTTAAAACGACCTAGTTCTCTATAACCAGTGCTCTGATACCACTCTGTAATACCCCCAAAATCACAACAACGCAGCGGAATACCACTTGGGGTGCTACTTCATAGTTCATACACATAAGTTACAGAAAACGACTCTAAGTAAGATGTTTTGAAAAGTCAACCATTCGATAATTTTTATAAAATATCAAAGTTACACAGTAGGTCCCATTTGTAATGTAATAGAAAACATTTTTTTTAAAACGTTTGTCGAATGGTACTCAAATAATAAAGCCTTCATAAATATATCCGCGCGACTCAAATGCTCCCAATGCTCAGCTAGCAAAATAATAACCTGAGAAAATACATGCAAAACGTCAACAATAATGTTGGTGAATTCATAGGTTTAAGTAAAAGCAGTATTGAAATAACTCAGATAATGTTTCAGTAAGAAAAGTAGCGTTACAACATTTAAAAGTATTATTTTCGAAATCCAAGTAATGATTCAATAAATCAAGAAACGTTCAGTAGTGGACCACAAGACTTAAGTAATGTAGACAAGAGAAACAGATTCACCAAGTCTAAAGGAAATATACATTATTGCCCTAAGCTCATGACACCGAACCTTAACATGTAATGAAATGTAATCAAACCAGTACTCGAGGTTTGTGCCCCAAAACAGATACAGATGCTGCCAAACATCCTACGAAATACCTCAAATGTTAAATGCGTCAATGGTTATCTAGAAACCACAGCCCAGACGGGGATTGTCAGTCCCGATAGATCTATCCACAACACTCGCGTTTACCCAGCTAGTAATTAACGGTTAATGATAAAAAGGGGACTTAATGGCAAAGGGTACTCAGGCAATAATATGATCTGGAATAACATATAATTGAAAAACACTCGTGTCCAATTTAAAACAAGTAATGTGTTCAAAACTCTCGGTTTTCATATATATAGGAATTCAATGATCTCAAATCATGTAGTAAGCAAATCAATCTTTAGTAAATGCATGAGTAAACAACCATGTATTAAAAGTCATATAGCAAGCAAGTAAAATCTTTAGTAAAATTAGTCATGTAACGCTTAAATAGTAGATATAGATAAATTTGCTTAGTAAAACGATCATGTATTCTCACCCCGAAAACAGTTTATGAAAAACCATTAAAAGAGAAAAGGCGGGGCTATAAACTCACCGAGAAGCAATGAAGTAGTAAGTACTGAAGTTAGATAGATAAACGCAGAATTTAACCAAGAGCATCAAACATCAAGTATGTCTAATTATCACCTAGAAAGAAGGGTGACTTAGTACGGTAAACCACAAAAACTCACAACAATGACAATACTCAAAAAGAAATACAAGAGAACATCGTGACATGGTATGGCATATCCTACCATTAACCAAGTTGAGATTTTCCAAACATCCCTTTAGGACCTGAACTAATCTATCTTCAAGTATAAACCCACTTATACCACTTATTTACCCATTTTATAAAATCTGTTATACTCGTTAAACCGTTTAAAGCAATTCGACACTATACAATTCTGCACTTACGCTGACTTAATGGACTTGTATCTCAAAATCCGTAATAGGTATAAACGAACAGTTTTTGCCTCAATCAAGCTTAATGAACCTTGTTTACTGATGTTATCAACCAAACACTCCAATATATCAAGAACCTAATTGGAATGACCAATTTGCTCTCATGTGCCAAATCTGATTATTTAAAACGTATTCGGTTCCGAAGGCCCACCCCAAACCCCGCCCCAAGTAGGATTGTTGCTATCTGGGCATCCGCCCACCGCAGGCCACGAGCGTCCAATACCAATTCGTAAAACATCACCACGAAGCCACGCCCATCCACCCATTCCTACCTACCCACGGCAACATGGTTACCAATCACCCCCCGCTCCTACCACGTAAACCCACACACCTAGACCCCTTACCGGCCTCCCTCCACTCCAAAATGCGCACCCTTTTCCCCAACCCAAAACACAATACAATCCTACCATGCAACATTCCCCTGTCCACACGAAAATCCTAACTCACGCCCGCCTTCTTTCCAGCCCGCCAGCATAATAACAACCTTTCCAGGCACCACTACACCCACCCCAACAACCAATTCCAAGTATCCACCAACCGTTTTTAGCATAATTCCCATTTTATAATTCCGTTTGACCCAAAATGAAAGCCCATGTCTAAGTTTATCTAATTCCTACAGGCTTGGATTGAAAAATGAGGCACTTAATATGAAAACATCTGGACATAAATTCATTTGAAAATCTGGGTACAATTTCTAGTTAGTTTCGCCATTCTGGTCGTAACTCATTCATCCGAAATGATTAAGGCTCTATACAAAGAACCACATGGTCCTTATAAATTTTATCCTTCACCCATGTAAAAACCCAGTAGTATTTAGTTCAAAAATTATTCGTTACAAGCCAACCAATCTGTCTAGTAATTTCTGGGTACACCCTAAGTTTGTTTCTACGGTTTGGGTCGTATCTCGACCATCCGAAAGAGTTGGCATTCCATTCAACTTGCCACTAGGATCTGGGATATTAAACTATTCATTCATATAAATAACCAGTAGGCCTTAAGCAAAAAATTTACCATTGAGAGCCAAACTATCTGCAAGTCACCCATTTTGACTAGTTTCACTAATTTGGTCATAACTTGGTCATCCGGACGAGTTACCGCTCCCTCCAACTCGCCACTTATACCTTAGAAAATTATCTACCCAATAAAGTCATAAAACCACAGACCTTAGGCTAAAAATATTTCGACCTCAACACAATAACCTGCTGTCCCAAATTCAATGCATTAACAACTTTCAATCCAACAATCCAACTAGTGTTTCTAACATCCTAACATCATTCTAATGCCATATCAATCATCACAAATCATCAATATTAGAAAACCCATCACAAAAAATAAAAGAAAATGAGATCCAAATGCATGCAATTAAAATCAAAGGAAAGATGGGTTTCTTTCAAAAGGATGACGAATGATCAAGAACAACAACAATGAGAAAGAACCCGCGTCCTCTACACCCAATTATAAAACCTAGATGATGTGTGGGCTGATATAATTTAGCTTCTTGATGGTGTTATATGAGTGATTATTGTGTAGCAAGGATTGCACCTAAGAGTATAAGGAGGCTAGAAATAATGTTTTTAAAGTAGTAATAACATTTTTGAGTGGTGGTTGTGTGGTGGCTCATGGTGGCCGGCCATGGTGGGTAAGGGAGGAAAATGGATCTGAGATTTTTGATAAAGAGAGATAAATATGTGTGTGTGTGTGTGTGTGTGTTTTATTTGAGTTAAGTAGGAGTTAATCTAATAAGGGGGTGTTTGGTTTGTAGTTTTGTAGGAGCACCAAAAAGAATAAAGGGTGTTTGGTTTATATATTTTTTTGTCAATTGTGATGTATATTAGTGCTAAAACATTTAGTTAAAGTATTTAAAGGATGTAAAAATTAATTTGACACGATTTCGACTAAAACGCGAAACTCTCGACCTAACGTAACAAAATTACGAGATTTAGCGTAAAATGTAAAAATTAGTTTTCATGGGTCATTAGTTTATTTGAAAAGATAAAATAACCACGGAAAACACTTAAACGGATAAAATGCCCTAATCACGACTTGAGATTGACAAGAAACGAGAAATCGCGAATCGCGTAAACCATAAAACACAAAATTTCACTTTAGAAGAAAATTAGAATGAAATATGAATTAAATACTGACCTTAAAAAAATATGGGTTGCCACAGGTGCTTGTAAGGTGCTTGGGGTGGTAGTAGGTTAGTCATAGATATGCTTGAGGTGTTAGGGTGCTAGCTTAGGTGTAAAATGGGTCAAAATGAAATAAAGGGGTGTCGGGTTTGGTTTGGCTTCGGCTTAGGATTTTAGGGTTTTAATTTTAGTTTGGGTTAGAGTTTAGGATAGTTTAAGGTTTAGGATTAAGTTTTAGGATTACGATTAGGGTTAAGGATTATGGTTTAGGGTTTAGTTTTAAGGTTTAGGGTTTAGTTTTAGGTTTAAAATGAAATTAGGGTTTTAGGGTTTAGGGTTTTAGATTAGGGTTTTAAGATGTCTTAGGGT
Organism: Tanacetum coccineum; assembly: GCA_026074375.1. Classification (NCBI taxonomy): domain Eukaryota; kingdom Viridiplantae; phylum Streptophyta; class Magnoliopsida; order Asterales; family Asteraceae; genus Tanacetum; species Tanacetum coccineum. Next base: position 10,241 of record BQNB010185275.1, read on the forward strand.
TTAGGTTTAGGGTTTAGGAGTCATACATTAAGTGTTTGTACCTTGTGTTAAAGTGGTAGTAAGAAACTAAAGTGATTTAGAAGGTAAAATAACCTAGTTTGACTTTCTTGCATTATTGACTTGTACATTAGGCTTTTAGAAAGTTGTAACTTGATTTAGGAGGGAAAAGATGTTCATATGTTATGCATTGTACACTTGTACACATGTGTGAAGGCTTGCACATTCATTTTATATGTATACATTACATATAATTAGAGTTTTGATATAAACGTTAACAGATAAAGTCTGTTTTGATATAATGTTATAAATGGTACGTTAAATGAATAATGTACTTGGTAAAATGATATTAAGATATAGACTTGACATATTTGGATGTCTACATGATATAAACATAGATATAGATGGCATTGGTGGAGGTTATGTGAGCTCGTTTACTTTAGAGATGCAAGTTACGTTGCATAATGAGATAAAG
>BQNB010185276.1:0-12232 GCA_026074375.1 Tanacetum coccineum
GACCTTTTGCCTTGGTCAAGGGCATTCGGTTAGGATCTGTATTAGGGTTGCTATATAAGTATATACCATATCACGAACCACACCACCTGAAACAAATGACAATAAATCAGTAGGATATGTCCTGATGAGAGAAATCAAATGTAGAATCAAAACAAATGGACTTTTGGTTTGCTACTGTATCAGTTGACGGATACGCCGTATTCAATTAGTTTGAATACGTCGTATATGTCTGTTGAATACTAGTACGCCGTATTGAATTTACAGAATACGTCGTATTGTTTAGAAGAACAGATATGTCGTTTAGACTATAAAACTAAATACGGTGTTCTGGGTAGAAGGTTAGATACGTCGTATCCAACTGGTGGATATGGCGAATCAGGTGATCAATCAGAACAGAATACTTATTTAAAAATAATTAAATGCGGGAATTTAAACACACAATGCAAATAAATACAAACATAATCAAACAATTAGATTACACTAAACTAAACTAATTAATGGTTAGAAATACTAATAAAAATAAGGTTTAATTAATTCACTCCCCGGCAGTGGCGCCAAAAACCTGATGTGCTGTCGTGTAGGGTCAATTATTGAATTATCAAGTTTTAAATTTATATTTAGCCGACAAACCTAAAACAACACTTTAACGTACCCGGTCAAGATGAAGTTTCGCGGTAAGTAGGGTGTCGAACACTAAGAGTGAAACATTAATCCTAAATTCTATCATTATTTTAATTCGTTCCCATTAGTCTATTTACTGGTTAAACCTATGCTATATACGTTGTCTAATGATATGGGGGTTTTTCAGCCTGAGAGACTGGCACAGGTTTGGTGGTGACAAATATCAATTCAATAGACAATAAACACAAAAGAAGAAAATTAAAAGATATAAAAGCGGTACAAGCCAAATGATAGAAAACTATATCAACCATATTAAATCCAGTTCAATGTTGGTTTGTTTGTTTTAGTGTAATGCTTTACTTATCTCGAAGCTGCATATAATTCTTAAGACTTAGGCGGGACATCATCCTAAGACCTAGACACGATTAATCCTGTCACAATTAACGCATCCACATAAAGCATCCATTAGTTTAATTATAATCTATCTTAGGGAATCAAAGCAATGGTGATCCTGTTAAAACCCTAGCCCAACGAGACCTTACCAACTTATTGTTTGACGGTGTTTTATATACTGTTAGTCCACTATTCAAACCTTTATCAGTTAATTAAGAGCGTGATTACTAAAACATAAACGGGTCACCTACCGGTCCAACTAAGCTTATAATTCAAAGACAAAGACAGAACGTTATTTGTGATCTTATTGGTCCGATAATATAAAACACAATATGGAGAGCTATCCCGGTATCTAGATTACTTGGTCTGTATCACTAGATCCAGTTGAATGATAGGTCGCATATTCAAACATTTAAACAAGTATGAGGTGATAAACATGATTAAACAATCAACGATAAATTAAGAAATCGACATTAAAACAAACCAAACATTAAACTTTCATTAAGATGGGTAATACCCGAGGGTATTAGCCCACAACCATTGTAATTATACAAGCGTAATAAAACAATGAAAATTGAATGATTAAGAGATTAAAGATTACACAATGTATTCTATGGATTCGTGATTAATGATTGACCTTGATGGTTGATCTTCTCTTCTAAAATTCGTCTTCAATGAGTATGGTATAAAGAATATGATATTGCACACTAAAAACTCGTTTTCGAGTCTTCTATTTATAGTGTCTGAAAAAGACTTGATACGCCGTATCTGGCAAGGTCAATATGGCGTATTAGGTTGGATTCCTTGGAGTGCGTGCTACATTCTCAATCAATCAGTGATATCATTCCTAATTTACTAGATTTACTGTATCTTCGAATAGTTATCTTCATGGATACGGCGTATGAAAACATAAGGGATACACCATATTGGGAATTGGTCAAACACGTTTTCTTGTGAAGTTCAGGAGCTGATACATCATATCTCTTTTGTTGGATATGGCGTATGTAGTCAAAAATCATCATTTTCAAATGTCTTCATTTTAGCTACAAATTATGCGCCTTTTAGCTTGTCTTTACAAAACACTCCTGAATCACTGCATTTATCAACTTTAAAGCAATTAAGTACCAAATAATGCAATGATTATATAAAAGTGGGCAAAACATATGGGATAAATGATATAAAAAGTGACGTTATTTGATGTCATCATATAGGTTTTTAAAATGCGTGTAAACACAAACCACACAAAATGCGTTTGTTAAAATGTTGAAATCAAAGATTTGTAAAGTATGTTTGACCATTTCAATCCTTATAATAGTCACCAGAAATGTAAGTATGAATGTTAAATCAAATATGTGTATGACTATTGTATCCCATATCATAGTCACAAAAAGTTAAGTATAGTTAGACCAAAGATTTTATAAAGTATGCATGCCCATTGTATCCAATACAATAGTCACCATATGTGATTACGATTGCACCCCTAAGTTCATGAAACTATGATGTAGAGTTAAATGCATGCCACTTTATTCAAGGCACAGTATGTGTTCATATGTATGTAGTTGTTGGCCCTATAGACACCAATCCAGTCGTGCTTCGACATGGTATAACGTTCGTTGGCTCGGTATGTCGACACCAGTGATCTCTAATCACCCGAACAGGGATTGTTAATCCTGAATAGATCTATCTTATAACATTCGCGCTTACCCTCCGAGTAATTAACAGTTCATGCAACTTAAGCTAATTCGTAATCATTTGAATGAAAATAAAGTTGTTGTGTCCATAAGTGAAAATAAGTATTGTATCCCACCGTGAGATATGAAAATTAGTGTATAACATATTTGTAACGAGTTTGAAATAAGTATGTAAACAGTTTTGTAAATGTGTATGTAAACGAGTATGTAACCAAGTTACAAAATCAATTATGCAATCAAGTATGTAAAAGAGATTGTAAATTAATATGTAAAGAAGTTGTAATGAGCATGTATTCTCCTCCGAGATTTGTAAAGTAAATATAAAACAAGTGAAAGAGGGGCTATAAACTCACCTTAAGTAAAATGATATAAATATCGAGAATAAACGTCGAGGAGCCGAGAGAAATCCTAGAAGCAAAATAAAGTCGCGTCTTAGGAATTATAAGTATTACGTGAATAAATGTAATTAAGTTTTTATATTGTTTATAACATTTGAGACGTGCATCTTATAAAATTAATTACATTAAAGACAAATTAACTAGACTATAATTTCAGACTAAATTCGAAGAGCATAAATTAGACAGAGATCAAAAGTGTAACTTTAAAATATAATAATATTTATTTATAACTTGCTTTATTAATCAAGGACCATATATGTAAATTATCATTTAATATCCCATGATGAAGATGACGTGAAGTCATGTTCTTCATTTCCATTTTTCATTCGAACATTAATTGTAAATATGGTTGTTTATCAGTAGTTGTTTCAATAAACTCAATTGCCATACGATCTAGTCCTCATAAGAACAAATTATGATGATTATAAATAACATATACGATCAATATTATGGCTTAAGATTACCTACATGCAAATGAGTAAATATTATAACCGAATTAGAGCACGAACGGCAACCCACACCAACACTTAAAGATGTGCCTCCAAACTAATCGAGAGTTGCGATCAAACTCGAACATGAACTCGAACTCTAGCTAACGAAAGCAAAACCTCACACCTGAACATGTACCGCACCTTAACTCCAAACTCGAATGATGTTTGGGGTGAACCCAAAACTCAGGTAATAGTACCCTTATCGAACTCAAGAAAACCAGACCCGACAAACAGAGGCGCGTTTGTAACTAATGGAGCACTAGGAGTACGCATGAAATTAAAGTGCGCTTGTATTGTTTTCTTTCTTGTGGGATATATAGTTACAAAACTAATGATATTGGTTGTATAGGAGATTTGTGATACAGTAAAAATATAAAAAGACAAGTCCTTGTATTAAGTTGAGATTGGTAAGCAAGAAGCTAAGATATAAAAGACATAAATAACACAAAGAGAAGGAGATTGGTAAGAAGGACAAAGAGTTTTGATTTGTTGTAAAGATAAAATTTGTTAGTGAATGAGATTGGTAAGAAAGACAAGTTCTCATGGATGTGTATGAGGGTAATATACACGCATGCTTTGTTTATTATTGAAAGATGAAAAGCTGTGTATTGAAAGAATCTTGTGATTAGGAAAAGGTATCTTGTGGAGTTTGCCATAAACAATACGTGTTGTCATGTCTTGTATATAGGGTAGGATGTTAGATTGGATTGGTAATTGCTTTTAACATGGACGTGCGAAAAGGAATAGACCTATCAAGCAAAATACGTGGGAACAGAAACTAACAGTTATCTAGTCAAGTGTTGTCATTTCCTTTTTTATATAAGTGCCCATAGTATATTAGTATAAGGATAGATGCATAAGTGTCACAAATTTTCTTTATTTTAATATGGTGGGTATTTGTTGAAGTATATATATGGGTTAATGGTTTGTCATGCATGTAAAAATGTATTTTATAGCGAAACATAGACGACTTACGTAAAGAATAAAAATAAATAGTGTAAAGTTATAAATTATCTTCATAATAACTTTATAACACTTACTTGATGTAATCTTTTAGTTGTTTGATGGCGGTTTATGTTGAATGTTGATTTTTAGTTTACGCGATTTAACTAAATGTTGAAAATTAAATATGAATGCGTAAAAGTTTAAAATAAATAGTTGAATATTTATAGACATAAAATGACGTGAAAATGTGAATTGTTACGTAGATGATGAAATGGGTAAACAAATACGGTATATAAAGTCATAGTTGTGGTAGAGATTAAACCCCCAGCCATCATAGCTAGGGAAGACGAGGCGATGTATTCAAACTAGGGGTGTTAATGACTTTCAACTCAAATATACAGCACACAAAGAGTATATCTTAATTCCCTCCTATGCACAGACTAAACCCCCATAATTCTAAAACAAACAAACTAAAGCCCCACTCTCTATGGAAAAACACAAACTAAACCCCCACACTTTATGAAAAACACAAACTAAATACCCACCACACTATGAAAACCACAAACTAAACCCTACTAATTATATTTAAACCATAAAAAACACTAAAATATAAATACCATGACAAATCGTTTTTTATTATAATTTAACAAAAAATATTTATATATACTTAAATACTTTCTTAATGGGATAAAGAAATGCTTAATGCAACAGCGTGACAAGTTCACTAACTCATGACGACCTCAATATAACTTAACATATATTACAACTAATATAACCACATAACTAAACTACGATCACAAACAAGACTAACGCCAATACACACACAACAATTAGACACAACCCACAAGCAACAAGTTACAACACGACACAGACTTATACGCAATTAAGAAGTAGAGACAGCCCGTGTGCATCGTACGGGTCTGACCGCCTCGTATTATGTATTTTTAAGATTTGATTTCAACATATATGATCTCCTAAATATTGAGATCGAGTAGCCATCTCATTTAGTTCCTGTCACTTGTAACATAGACTAATATAAACATGCTACGACATAATGTATAGAGTTTACGGTATAAAAGTTGGCTATAAAATTATAAAGAAGATTGTAAAAAAACTTGCTTCTATAGTTTGTTTGTTGATTTGTTCTAGAAACTCAAACTCATAAACTCTTCACGACATGGAGTTGGGCACGTAATCTCATAATGGCTTGAGTTCCTCTAACTGCCAATTTAAGTGAGGCATGCCCTCAGTCATTTAGATCAAGCTGAGAACATCTAGAATCGTTGAAATGTTGCAAGTTTTAAATCCTCTACAAATATGCAGTAGTTACTATGTGATATGTATTAGTAATCACAATAATCAGTAAATCCAATTAAAATAAGACTCTAAAAACATTAATAGGAAAAATGATTATAAACGCTATTGACAACATCACCATCCTCGTCATGATGAAACTATTCCATAATGTAACACCTGACGCTTAACACCAATCTCAGACCGTCCTATAGTAACTTAGTAACTTAGTTATCGAGGTTAAATATGTAATAGTCAAAGGGTTCATTTTCTCCATTAACCCGTTTTGACCCATCTGATCTGTTCCCCTATTAGCTATAAACTTTATGGCTTAAAATTGCCAACTATATCTAGTATTATCGGCTCTAGAAGTTTACGCTAAGTCAAAGCTTCTTGTAGCTTTCTCTTATGCATCTTTTTAAGTTCCATTATTTATTCTTTTAGTTGATTTGAATGACGTTTATTAGTAACTCCGAACATTGTTGTAGAATATAAAATATAACATACATTGGTGTAGAAGCATGAGCCATGGTGCTACCACCAATCGGTTTATTTTGAGGCCTAACAAACGTCGCTTAGCTATCTATTTGGCCACCACTTTGAAAAATGTCATTTTTCAGGATCATATGAAAATTTTACCTGCATTAAAATCAAATAGAACACATTTTAAAAAAAAAAAAAAAACACAAATCTATAGCAACGTGATACTTGATGAGGCTGAAATCTAATATTATTCAATTATACATATAGCATGTGCTATAAAGGATGCACATATAGCAACTATCAGATCCTTGTTTACATCGTATTTGAATGCATGTGATATACAGTCATCATAGGTTTTGAATGCACGTGCTATAGTGTTATAGGTATCGAATGACAGTCATAGGTTTGTTGGTTTGTGCTCATGTCATATGGATATTTATACAGCTGGAAATAGTTTACACTTAGATATCATTCTATTGAGGTTTATAATAATATATTTGTATAATTATTATTCATATTAATATATGAATCAACGATGGAACACTAACAGTCGTTAATTAGTTCGTTATGAATAATTAAAAAATAAGGCTTTTTAATTAATGGGTAATTAAATGTAATTATCAATAAATAAAGAAAAAGTCAAAAAAGTCAATACCAAAGGGGTGTTGTGTGGGTTTCGACCAGATCCAAGCCCAAGGGGGTGATGGGTTTGGTTTTGAGCTATCTTTTCCTCCAAGTTATGTATTTTATGAAAACCCTAAATACATCTACTATATAAGGAGGACCCTAAAGCTCATAACCTTTATCCCTCTCTTCTCTTTTCCTCCTTGGTCGACGAAAACAAACACCCCACTTTAGGGTTTTTTTTATGTTTTGTTATTATTGGTGTTCACTTGATCGTTAGTTGAAGAACTAGCATTCGGGTGGTATTGTTCAACGTGTAGTGTGGATACATGTAGATGTTACTTATATTAGTTACTCATAGTGGTGTTTTGGTTTGCACGTTATTACACACGTGCGTGTACTTGAAGTGTCTTCGATTCGTCACTAGGTTGGTTGCTAAAGGTATGTTTACTTGTTTACGTTTTATGTTAATTATGTATGCTATATGTGATCTGTATCTGTTGCGTAGCTCGTTTAATATTAAAGTAATATTAAGATTTTAGACCACGATTTCTACATACAAACATAAAAATATGTAAAAAATGTCGCATATATGCAATTATTTTCTTGTCTTTTATGTGAAAATATTTTAGGAAATTATTTAGAGAAATAATATTTACCTTAATTATGTTACATAAATAAGGAAAATAAAATATGGACATATTACCTGATATCTAATTCGCTCATTATGTGGTTATTTGCATTTTAAATTTAGTATATATTGTCGCGTACTTATCTTGTTATAAATTGTCAATCATGGCTTACATGCATGTAAACCATGGTTATGAAGCTTAATATATATTATATGCATGCGTACTCTAACGGTATGCATGAGATCATTACGTGAATTAATTGATTAATTGCTAAAGTATGAAAGACCTTAGTTGAATTAAATATTTTAATTGCGTAATTGATTCTTGTTTAGTATGATTAAATTTGGTAAATATGGTTTGCATGTTTTATAAATGGCATTTTTATAATTATGCAAAAATTGATTTTCATAATTAATACGGACTAAAAGTACATGATTAAAATGCTTAATGTATGTATATTTGATACATGCACTTTGCTAAATCATAAACTATATACGTAAATTTTGATTTTTTTTTTGCAAACGTTCTATAATGCAGGGGTTTAGTGGTTTCCGCAAGGGAACCCACGACGGAACAACGCAAAAATAAACAAATTTTACATAAACAATTTTAACAATATTTTAAGTAAGTTAAAATTGTTACTAGGGTTTGATTAATTCTTGAGGGGAATTAACCTTATCCATAGTAAGATCGCTTAAAATTGGAAATGTTGTAAACAAGGCAACCCTAATTTTATAAATGGCATGTGATTTATAAAATGTAGGGATTTCTATTTATAGAAAGGTTTTAAAACAAATATGGAAAGGTTTTAAAAATAACTAGTGTTATAAGGTTGTATGCATGCTTCCTTATACACAAAATTTTGATCATCCGGGTATTAATTAAACAACATTTGGGTTGTTCTAATCTCATTCTTCCTTCTAAAAACCTTCCAACTTTGTAAGTCTTCAAATTTTTAAATAACTTATACTTTCATAATTCTCATGATGCATACATGCTAGCTGTACAACTTATTTTGTGAAAAACAATATTTTAAACCTACATAAACCCTAAAAGGGTGTACTTATTGTTCGAAATATATGTAAAGAAATATAAGGAAATCTTAGTTTTGTGATCGTGGTTATTTTCATGTAATAATATTTGTACTTTTGAGCTTATTATATTCGGCTTATATTTGTGAGCTTATTTGAAAGCTTATTTGATTATTTTGAGCTTATTAGGGCTTATATATGGTTCGGCCAAACTAGAAAAGAAAGAAGAAATATTTGTTTAGCTTATTTTGATTTGACTTATATTTTATTAGCTTATTTTCTAGTTTATTTGGAAAGGACAAATGATAAACTTATTCGGCTTAATAAATAAGCTCAAATATACTTTATTAGGGCTCATAGCCGCGTCCCACATACAAGACCCAACACCATGAACTTGTTATTAAGCTTATGTGGTTCAGCTTATTATACTTGGCTTATTGTGAGCTTATTAATAGCTTATTATCAAGTCGCGTGTTTATTATTTAATGTTTTGCTTATCGGATTAAATGGATAAGTAAAACTACATTTTTGGACTTAACGGGCCAAGACCCAACATAAATACACGACACCAAGGCGTAAAGCTACGGTGTAGCTTATTGGATAAGTTCGCGAATAGCTTATTTAATAGTATACCCGCCGATTATAGTCCGTTTTTTCTACAGTGATTGGTAAATTTTTTTATAGAAGTTATTATTATTTTGCTTTGTAAGTTCATGCATATTTGTTTTTAGGGTAAAATTAGTTCATATTTATTTCTTATAATTTTTTTGATCTCCTTTCGTTGGGTATATATCTTGGATATTTGTTAGGCGGTCGTGATGAACCTCAAACGGAGGAGCTGATGACGGCAGTAGATTTGAGAGAAATTATAGTAGCTGACTAATAAAATAAAAAGTGGGCAGCCGACAATTGAAAGTGGAGCAAAGCAAGAGTAGAAGAAAATAAAATAAATAAAGTAAAAGGTCTAGCTGGTCTACGAGTGAAAAAGCAAAAAGAAAAGAGAAAAGCCATCGAAATTATATGTTGTGCAATTAGAGTTTCCATGATCTTAACTTTATCAAAGGTTCATATATTCATATGTAATTTTATTTTATTTTTTATTTTTTTATTTGTGACTCGGGTTTAAATAAAGAAGGCAAAAGGAGAAAATAAATATTGTGATTTTATCTATCTATACTTCTATACTAAGGATATTGCTACAATTCTTGAATGTGAAAAGTAAAACTGAATGTATGTTATGAAGGAATGAAAACTGAATTTTATTATAGGAAACACAATAAATTGTAATAAACAACATTAGATTTTTTGATACTTAATATATAAAGAATATTGCTACAATTCTTGAATGTGAATGTGAAAAATGAAAACTAAATGTATTTTAGGAATGAATGAAAACTGAATTTTATTATAGGAAACACAATAAATTTTAATAAACAACATTTGACTTTCAAAACATTATGTTTAATCTCCAAACCAACAAACTTTTATTATTTTTTATTTATAACCTATAAACTTTTTTCATCACTACAACTATTTACCGCTAGAAATTCATGTCGTTATGCGCGGGTATTCGTCTAGTTTATATTAATATATGAATCGACGATGGAACACTAACGGTCGTTATTTAGTTCGTTATGAATATTTAACAAATAAGGCTTTTTAATTAATGGGTAATTAAATGTAATTATCCATAAATAAAGGAAAAGTCAAAAAGTCAACACCAAGAGGTGTTAGTGTGGGTTTCGACCGGCCATAGCCCGAGGAGGGGTTTGGTTGGGTTTTGAGCTATCTTTTCCTCCAAGTTATGTATTTTAGGAAAACCCTAAATAAATCTACTATATAAGGAGGACCCTAAAGCTCATAACTTTTATCTCTCTCTTCTCGTTTACCTCCTTGGTTCTACACGAATAACAAACTCCCAACTTTAAGGTTTTTTGTGTTTTGTTATTATTTGGTTGTTCACTTGAACGTTGGTTTGTTGAACTAGCATACGGCGGTGGGTTGTGGTATTGTTTTCGGACGGTTTAGTGTGGTTACACCGTAGAGGTTACTTATCTTAGTAACTAGTAGAGTGATCTTTTTGTTGGCTCAATTTATGTACCTCGCGCGTGTACTTGGAAGTGTCTTCGATTAGTTACTTGCTTGGTTGCTACAAGGTAAGTTACTTGTTTACGTTTTTTGTTAATTATGTATGCTATATGTGATCTGTTATCCGTTTGCGTAGCCGGGCATCTGTTTTATATTAAAGTATATTAGGATTTAGACCATGTCATTTCCCACAGTTGGCTATCATGTTCACATCTCATATAGAGTACGTAATTACATAAAAAATCTGTTAAAAAATTTGTTAAAATTGTATCCATACATGCAAATTATGCTTGCCTTTTATGTGATAAAATACTTTTAGGAAATTTTATTGATAAAATATTAAGAAATAATATTTGCCTTAATTATGTCACATAAATAAGAAAATAAAATATGGACATATTTTACATGATATCTAATTCGCTCATTATGTGGTTATTTGCGTTTTAGATTTAATATATATTGTTGCTTATTTATCTTGTTATAAATTGTCAACCATGGCTTACGTGCATGTAAATCATAGTTATGAAGCTTAATATATATTATATGCATGCGTAGTCTATCGGTATACATGAGATCATTATGTGAATTAATTGATTAATCTCTAAAGTAGGGAAGACCTTAGTTGAATTAAATGCTTTAATTGCGTAATTGATTCTTGTTTAGTATGATTAAATTTGGTAAATATGGTTTTCATGTTTTATAAATGGCGTTTTATAATTATGCAAAAATTGATTTTCAAAATTAATACAGACTAAAAGTGCATGATTAAAATTTATTGCATGTATATTTGATACATGCACTTTGCTAAATCATGAACTATATACGTAAATTTGTAATTTTTTTTGCAAACGTTCTATAACGCAGGGGTTTAGTGGTTTCCGCAAGAGAACCCGCGATGAAACAACGCAAAAATAAACAAATTTTACATAAACAGTTTTAACAATATTTCAAGCAAGTCAAAATCGTTACTAGGGTTTGATTAATTCTCGAGGGGAATTAACCTTATCCATAGTAAGATCACTTAAGATTGGAAATATTGTAAACCAGTCAACCCTAATTTTATAAATGGCATGTGATTTATAAAATGTAGGGATTTATATTTATAGAAAGTTTTTAAAACAAATATGGAAAGGTTTTAAAAATAACTAGTGTTATAAGGTTGTATGCATGCTTCCTTATACACAAAATTTTGGTAACTGTATTTTATCAAACTCTACCCTTAAAATTAAGTCATTTGTCATCCAAATATGAAATCACTTGAGTTGTATTTTTACTCTAAAATAGTTTTAGGTAAATTTACAAACAAGGTAATATAACAATTGTATGGTCAGACCTGAGACTGTAAAATTACTGATTTTGTATTGGACGACTTATATCAAGTATTGTTGTTCAGAACTTTGACCCAAGGCATAAGATGGGGTTAAACATGCTACTTGACATTATAATTCTGGATTATACTGCCTTGTGCCCTATACTGGCTAAGAGTTGCTCAAGGCGGCAATTATCACACGCTGATTACCTTTTGAGTTTACCATTTCTAGT
>BQNB010185278.1:0-12232 GCA_026074375.1 Tanacetum coccineum
GATAGTTATATGATCAGTGTGACCATCATAACAATTACAAGTTTAAAACATGGGTTAATCCTAGTGCCTCTTATCTAGCAAATCCTAATACTAAATATGCGGTCTTGGGATGCATCACAAAAACAAGTTTTAGAATTTAATATACTATCGGTACACTCATAATTTAATACCGATACCAATGCTCCAGAAAAGGTGACAAAACCACATATACACATCCATAACGACGAAATAGACACACATGATTGCTCACTCCTTAACTCGAACAAGCTAAAGGTATAAACTATCTTGGGTATTGATAACATCAAATTACGTCACTTTATTATATCATTTATCCCATTTGTTTTACCCACTTTTATATAATTATTGCATTATTTGGTACTTAATTGCTTTAAAGATGATAAATGCAGTAATTCAGGAGTGTATTGTGAAGACAAGAAAGGCGCAAGATTTGGAGCTCAAACGAAGACATTTAAAAATTTATGAAATTCCACCAATACACCATATCCAACTGAAGAGATACGGCGTATTAGCGCCAAAGCTTCACAAGAAAATGCGTTTGACCAATTCCCAACGCGTATCCATGCTGTCTGCATATGCCGTATCCATGAAGATAACTATTCGAAGATACAGTAAATCAAGTAAATTGGGAATGATATCAAGATTTATTACAAATGTAGAGTGCACTCCAAGGAATCCAACCCAATATGCCGTATCGACCTTGCTGGATACGGCGTATCAAGTATTTTTCAGCAACTATAAATAGAAAACTCAAAAATGAGTTTTCAGTGTGCAATATCATATTCTCTATACCATACTCATTAAAGATGAATTTTAGAAGAGAGGATCAACCACAAAGGTCAACCATCGATCATGAATCCATAGAAGATACCGTGTAATTTTTACTCTCTTAATCATTCGATTTTCATTGTTTGATTACGCTTGTATAATTACAATGGTTGTGGGCTAATACCCTCGGGTATTAGCTATGTTAATGAAAGTTCAATGTTTGGTTTGTTTTAAAATCTATTTCTTAATTTATCATTGATTGTTTAATTATGTTTATCACCTCATACTTGTTTATGTGTTTGAATATGCGAACTATCATTCAACTGGGTCTAGTGATACCTAAAAAGTAATCTAGATACCAGGATAGCTCTCCATATCGTATCTTATATTACTAGACCCATAGGATCACAAATAACGTTCTGTCTTTGTCTTTTGATTATGAGCTTAGTTGGACCGGTAGGTGACCCATTCATGTTTCAGCAATCATGCTTTTATTAACTGATAAAAAATTGAATAGTGGACTACCAGTATATAAAACACCGTCAAACAATAAGTGGGTAAAGTCCCATTAGGCTAGAGTTTTAACAGGATCACCACTGCTTTAATTCTCTAAGATAGATTATAATTAAACTAAAGGATGTTTTATGCGGACGCGTTGATTGTGACATGATTAATTGTGTCTAGGTCTTAGGATGATGACCCACCTAAGTCTTAAGAATGATATGCCGCTTCGAGATAAATAAATCATTGCACTAAAACAAGCAAACCAGCATTGAACCGGATTTAATATGGCTAATATAGTTTTCTCTCATTTGGCTTGTACCGCTTTTCTATCTTCTAATTTTCTTCTTTTGTGTTTATTGTGTATTGAATTGATATTTGTTACCACCCAAACCTATGCCAGTATCTCAGACTGAAAACCCCCCTTATCGTTAGACAACGTACATAGCATAGGTTTAACTAGTAAATAGACTAATTAAAATACTGGTAGAATATATGATTAAGTTTTCACTCTTAGTGTTCGACACCCTACTTACCACTAAACTACCACCGATCGGGTACTCTGCCCGTTAAAGTGTTATTTTTGGTTTAGTCAGCAAAATATAAATTTAAAACTTGATTCAATAAAATATACACCACACAATGACACATTAGGTTTTTGGTGCCGCTGCCGGAGAGTGAAAAAATTAAACCTTGTTCTTATTAGTATTTCTAACCATTAATTAATTAGTTTAGTGTAATCTAATTATTTAAATTATGTTTGTATTTATTCGCATTGTGTGTTTAATTTGTTTTTTAACTCCAGCATTGCTCAATACGACGTATTTAGTCTACTGAATACGGCGTATCAGTCCATTTCACCTTTTTCCCTTTTGCAAGTCAATTACAGGTAAAAATCGACAACCCCAATATCACCATAGAGGAATACATCAGACTTGAAGAATAAAAAGCTCGAAGACATGGTAAAACATTTAATTGGCAAACTGCCACGCTCGGGAAAATTAAAAACTATGAAGATGAAGATGACTGCTCCATTGACTTTGAAACTGAGTTCCTAGCCATTGTGTTTAATAATACCGCAATCTTGTCTGAACCCACGATATGTCCTCCTAACGAAAGCATGATAGACTTCAGGATATCATTAGATGAATCTGACGATGAAGATTACACGGTAATTTTTGATGAAAATTCATTTTCGTATAAAATAATTTTTGTCAATGATTTAAAAATGGATTCGGAAAATGATAATAACAATGTGCCTTCGTCACCCAACCCTACTATTGATTATATTGATAATTTAGACTTCTTTAAAGAGTTCGAAAATGAATTTCCAGCCATTGTTTACAATGATGCTAAAACATCTAAATCAAAATGTTTAAGTGAACCAATCTTTAACCCTTGACATATCGATGAACTTAATCTAAATGATGAAACATCATTGTCTGAATATGATGAACAAAGTGTTTTGTATTTTAACGATCTATTCAACATATCTCATTCCGATGATTTTAACTCGGAAAAAGACGATGATGATAACGATATCGATATAATACAGTTTTCAGAAGGTAACGAATTTACGCATGGGTCAAATGTGTTTTCGGAAACTGGTCACGGTAAAATCATTAAAACTTTCAGAACAGGAAATTTTGTCGTAAACTTAAAAGTAAATATGGTGATCGGGAATTATTACATAAACGAAATACCACTCTTTCTCATTATAAACCTATATGTGCCATTCGACATTCCGTTCAACCCTAAGCGGTATTACAAGGATGGTTCCCATACAAAAGTTGCGGAGACCAAGGTACGTTCTTCTTAACTTTGAAAATTGGTCTCCATATGTCGTACTATACGCCGTATCAGTTTAATGTCTGATATGCCGTATTAGACAATTTCCTATACGACGTATCGAGCGTGGGTATAAAAACCCAGCTAGATACGCCGGATCGTCTCATACACACTTTTACCATAATAATTTTTTTTTCACCGCGTGTGTGACAACCGTCAATTTTCGGAACCCTAAATGACTATTTTTCTCTTTAACTTTTCGAGTTTGACTTGACTTTTGACCGTTTGACCTTTTATCGTCAAAAAAAATAAAAAATAATCATAAACGGTTTCACAAAGGGAAAGCCTATTATCTTATTATTAAAAATTTAAATTTGTGCTATTTACTGCAACCCCGTTCTCACACCAAAATAGATTTTAATAAAGGAATGAAGTAAATTGGGGTAAGTCCTAACTTAAAGACTTTCTGTAAACAAAAGTGGCTAGCCGCAGACACCAACCCGGATATGTAGTATTCAATTTTTATCGAGTCTGTCTTCCCAGATTTTCTATACGGCGTATCGAACCCCTCTGGATACGGCGTATAGACGTGTCTGGACGTTATCAGTTTTAAAACTTAATATTTAATTTCCAGTATTTAATTATTTTTACAAGAACCATATGGCGTATCTTAGGGTTTGGGATACGGCGTATTGATTCCTGTATTGTTGTGTGTTAAATGTTTTCCTGTGTCATTGTAGCGAGATAGAAATTGCACTTGTTTTCTAATCTTTTTTGCAGGACCTTGCTGAAACTATGATATGTAAATTCTAAAAAAGACATGTGTTTGCAACATATCCGGAGGAAATTGCCGAAGCCTAGTCAACACAACTTTTTGCTCAAGAACTCATCGTGTGAGAATTATAGGTTTTTCGTTCTAATTCAATTTCCTTTAAAATATTTAGTAGTTTATCTATTACAAAACGCGGAAGTGGTATAATTAAGTGGGGGATGGACGAAATAGAACGTACTTGTCTTTTTTTACAAAATAACATGCAAAGTGCTTAAAACATGGCCAAATTTAATTTTTTTCACCTGACTTTTGTAAAAATCACTAGTTACATTACCTAGCGCACTATAACCCTTGATACATATTATGAGAATTAAGCCTATTCCGTTTCCAATTGCTTACAACTACAAATTTCCACAAATTATTAGTGTGTCGGTGATGGTATTGACTATTAGGAAACATTTTTTTTTTTTTTTTTACTTTTTTTTTTTTTTTTCTTTTATTTTTTTTTTTTTTTTTTTTTTTTTTTTCTTTTTTTTTTTTTTTTAGGTTTTTATCTTTGTTTTTTTGGGGGGGGGGGGGGCCTGGTATTTCACTCGGAGACCGCAATTATTAAGTACTATGAATTTAGATGGAGGAAATTTTCAACTGATATAATTTATAGATTAAACCAATAGCCAACAGTCATAAAATAAACTAACTCACACTGGTTATGTTTAAATCCCGTTAACCCTTTGTTTACTCTTATTTTTAGAGTAAGATTCCCTAGAACAACCTGTTGAGCCATTCCTTTACATTTTGTCTACACCATATTATATGAGTTTCGTTACACCTTTGCACCTAGCCACCGTGTAGATTGAAGCCTATTTTAATCAATGTTACCTAGTTGCTTTCGGTACAGTTTTGTATTTCCTGTGTCAAAAGTGAAATTTTTATATCTCTGATAGTGGTGGAAATACACAATGCATACAGGAAAAATATGTAGCTCGTAAGTTTTGCTACTTTCGCGATTATGAATCATGTCCGAAGAATAAGTGTTACAAGGAAAAGATTATCCGGACGAATTATGATAGTGAAGACGGTGAAATAAAACCGAGATTTACTGAAAGTATGGCAAAAAATGGAAAAATAGAAAAAGGCAAAAAGAAAGAGAAGTAAAAAAAGAGCCCGTTCAAAAGAAGTCTTTACCTGAAGGAATTAACTTCGAAAGGATATCGATTATTCGTTGATGACGTACAAAAATCAAAAGCGATGTAAAGTCTATAAAAAGACATAGGCGATATCCCACTTATCTGTAAAAGTATGTAAAAATGCGTGATGTAAGGGAAGTTGACCGTTATAGGAACCCAAACTAGTTGTCTTATGTTCATTTCTGTGATCGAAGTGGCGTGTTGTCAAAGTTCGGAAGTCTTTGTCATGGAACGGTCAGGGAAAAAGTTACTAGCAACCGTACCTTATTTGTTGGCTTAATCTATTTGTTTCGTGAAATTTTGTTTTAAAACCCATTTTACTCCCCTTTCCTAGCAACTAACCTTAATGTCTACTCGAACGAGGACTTGTACGAGCATGCATGTCTATTCCGTCGTTACGACCATATATGCATGTCTCAGCTGCCACTGATTGGAGGGACGACTTCGGGTGAAAGTTTAGAAGCTCCTACCATATATCTGCTCGACCAAACCGCGGGTAAACACGAACAGGGATGTGATCGGATTGTATGCATCTATTCTGTCGTTACGGCCGTGTATGTACGATGCAGCTGCCTTATTGGTGTGGTACTTATGGTGAAAGACTGTTGAATGATCAACCCTAAGCCTTCTTTGTGACAACCGTCAATTTTCGGAACCCTAAATGACTATTTTTCCCTTTGACTTTTCGGGTTGACTCGACTTTTGACTTTTATTTTCAAGTGAAAACAATTATCGCATAACTGATAATTTTTCGGAACTTATTTTGAGAATAAATCATAATTATTATTACATAATTTTAATCATAATTTACTTGACTTTTAAATTTCCTGACTCTAAAACAGATCCAACGCGTACCGACAACAGAAACAATTAAATCTATTTATTTATCGTAATTATTTTATATAAAAATATTTAATAATAGATTAATTCATTTTTTATTTAAAAACGTTTAATTATTAACGTGAAATATTCGAGTTAAACGATTTATTTAATGAAATAAAGTTTTAACCGTGATATCGGGAAGTCTAGAATAAACAAAACGAATATTTATAAAATGACCATCAACAAAATATTTACGAAATATGGTCGAGTGAATACTCATTTTCGACGGAAAAAGTATTTGAAAAACAATGGCGCAAGTCCCGTCGTTTGAATCATCCGTTAACTAGCTCAAACGAGACCCGAACCAATATTTTACAAAAATATCCCAAAATATTACAATTTCAGTCCCTGGGAAAATATTTCTAAAACCTACCCTAGACTATTATACACTTTTCATTTACATTTAAAACTTATATATATATATATATATATATATATATAAAATTCTAACAATTTTTTTTTCATTTATAACAAATTTTAAATACACACAACCCTAGCCTCTCCTCTCTCAAAATCCGGCGCCGTCATCGGAATCCAGCCGACCTCCGGCCAGTCACCACCGTCATTACCACCACTCCGCCACCATCACTATTACCTCGCTGCCACTCCACGTTAAACCCACCATTACTTCGCCACCACACCGCCGCCTGCACCACCATCTTCTGTTGCCGCCAACCACCTCCATTAGCAGCCACCACGCCACACCATCTCTCTCACCTTCACCAACATTATCGCTACACCACGCCACCATAGAAATATGGTCGAGTGAATACTCATTTTCGATGGAAAAACTATTTGGAAAACAATGGCGTAATTTTCGTAATCTAAATCAATCGTTAACTTACCCAAACGAGCCCCGAACCAATATTTTATAAAAATAACCCAAAAGATTACAACTTTGGTCCCTGGGAGAAATTTATAAAATATACCCTAGACTATTATACATTTTACATTTACATTAAAATTTTTATATATATATAAATTCTAAATATATTTTTTTCATTTATAACAAATCATAAACACACACATAACCCTACATCACCCTTCTCCCTCTCTCTAAAATATCCGGCGCCTCCATGGCGATTCCGGCCATCTGAATTTTTTTTTTCTTTTTCGGCGAGGTCGCTTGCCACCACCACACTGCCATCCTCACTGCTCCCTCTACACCGATGTCCCCACCACGACGATACCATCCCACCAACTAACACCCTCCTCCGATTCATCTCCGACTGTCGCTGCCACCATGCATCCACCACCATCGCTACCGTAGATGTTCCCTCGCAGCCACCTTTATATCCGAACTACCTTCATCATGGTCACGGTCGAACACCATCCCCACACCACCGTTACCACTGTCGCGGCTGTCACAGCCGCGTACCACCACTACATAACCCTTTTAAACCCGAGTTTGGATTGGTTAAATATTTTTTTTTATCTAAAAATATCTCGTGTAATTGTAGTTGTTTTAATTTGTTCCATTCTTGATTAATATAGTCTTATTGTTCTTTTGTTTTGGTTGGTTACACGCCCGTAAGGGGTGTTGGTGTTTGTTTCTGCGCTTGAAGCCCATAAGGGTGCGTTTGGATTTATGTTTAAAACTGCCAACAGGGGCGTTTGGGTTAACAGCAGCCCTATAAGGGTGCGTTTGGGTTAACAGCAGCCCTATAAGGGTGCGTTTGGGTTAACAGCAGCAGTTATTGGTGCGTTTGGGACAGCAGCCCCAATTAAGGGTGTGTTTGGTTTTACTTATATTTGATGTTTATGTAAATATGACTAGTTAATTAAATATGGAACGCGTAAGTATTGCGATATTTATTGATAAAAGTGGGAAAATAATCTAGTTTATATACATGGGAACGTTGTATAAACGGCGAGGTCATGCCGAAATTTCTACAAATTTATATACTTAGTATTTTTCGCAACAAGTTCTATACTCTTTGAAAACCGATAAAAAAAAGATTAAGTTAAAGCTTAAAGATAATTTATATATAATTATACAATAACACGACAATAAACAAAAACTATACTTTTACAAACGATATAACTATTTTAACTAAAACCGTCAAGAAAACGAAATATTAAATTAAATAATATTATTTTATAAGTCTCGACGAAAGGACAATAATAACTATTGTTAAAACTTTTAAAATGTCATTCAAGACTTTAAAACGTGTACTTACTTTTAAGTAATAACTTTTATTTATTTCATTTGACGACTTCTGAACGCGTGTCAAATTATGTTGTTTAATTATATTTTTCTCACGTTCCTTATATTATATTTTTCTTATATAAAATACACGTCGCGCTTTATATACTTGTCTTATTTTCACGAGTGATATAATATGTATACGTACAACATACTTTAACTCGTTCTTCGACTTCGTCTGTTTACATATTCATGTATAATGCCCGCACGTATTATATATTTTCTTGTCCTTCATATGTAATATACTTAATATATTGCATGTTTTGCATCTATCTTTTGAATGTTCATCTTTATTATATAATTCAACATATGAATTATATAATTGTTCATTTTCCTATGTGATATATACAGAATATATTACATACTTTTTTTTACCTTTTCGATTTATCTTATTTAACCAAACACCAAACTCATACAACTTAAAATTCAAATCCTTTATAAATGTGTCGCGTTGATGTAATCATCTATCAGAAAACCCTAAATACATCATCCTAAACTGGTGGGTCATAACCGTTAAGTTAAGCCGCATCTTCTTGAACGAGCCATTCCGGTTTTCATTATGTTTTGCCTAATATTTGCATTCTACCGATTGTTCTGCAATATCTAGGTGAGTTCATAGCCTCGCATTTAAATCTTATATATTTTTAAAACCCGCGAGGGAGATACATGCTTGTTTTAGAAAATCGAACACAGGTGATTTTATTATGTGAACGTTGCTATGAGTGTATTGTTGTGGCCCTTCCTTCATGAACCGTCAATCACCGCTAACCGGTGAACGCTGATGCAATAATAATAGATCTATTTTGGCCTAACGGACCTGTCTGGCGTGTGTTCCATGCCGTGGGTATACGGGGACATATGTATTTAGTATTGGGAAGTGTTGTAGCACTATCCACTCAAGGTTGGGGGCACTTCTGTTAAGGTTTCGGGTTCTGTGCTCTAGCATCGTGTGATCTGTTTCAATGAACTAAATGTTTTGCTATGCTTGGGTTCAAAATGATTGTTTATAAACTCTATGAATTCACTCAACGTTTTCGTTGACTTTTTAGCATGTTTATCTCAGGTATATGCTTGCTAGCTTGGATGGGATGGAATACGGATATCGAAGGACGTGGACTTGGTGAACTTTGCACATATGATAAAATGTTTTTCTTTTAAAGAAACTTAAACTTGTTGTGGATTATTTGAAATGAGTTTTTATAAAGTTATTGGGACCTTGTAAATCTGATTTTTTTAATAAAAATTGAATGTAGTTTACCGTGACTCGTGAGCTTATATGCTAGATACGCGAGATCGTCTCACACACACTTTTACCACAATAATTTTTTTTTCACCGCGTACTTTGATTCCAATAATCTCTATTGTTTCTGTATATCTATTGCATCCTAACCGCATGGTACATTTTAATTCCTTTCCCTTCTTTCCTTTTCGATTAGGAATTAGGGTTAGGGTTTACATCCTTGAATTAGGGGCCTATATGACTGTATATGTGTTTCCCCCTCCTTTTAGATATTAGACTCAGTAGAACCGGGGATTGATAATAAGAATGGGTATAATGGGGTAAAATTAGGGGAATCCCTTATTGATTTTAAACTGCAGAAGCAATATGGTGTATTCAATTTCATTGAATACGACGTATTGCATCAACTTTTACCTAAAGTTTTACCTCAATACGGCGTATTTAATTAATTGAATATGGGGTATTAACCTGATATGGGGTACTATGCTTTAATACCCATACGCCGTATCCTCTCAAAGACATACGGCGTATTCAACTCAACCCTTTACATACGGCGTACGCCGTATTATGCCTCACATAGAATGTTTACTAATCTAGTTAATTTTTCAGATATGGCACCACTACCAGCTGCTGATCAGAGGCACCCATGGCTTAGATATCAGATATAGGAGTATACTGAGGGATTAGGCATAGTTACAAGCAGAGGCTCAAGACAATATAGGGCAGACCGGTTAACCAGGTTCAGGTATTAGATTTTGAGGGATTGACCCCTGAGATTAGGCAGGATCTGGCTGTGAGGTTGAGGATGGTATATTCTAAAGAGGGGTAGTAGGTATTTGTGAGTCATGCTTGGAGGATACTTTTTGGGATCCGAGCATCATTGGTCCGCGAGTTTATCCTTGAGTTTCTTAGCACTTGCAGGATGAGTGATACGGAGATGGGGTTGGATGTTGCGGATACGCTTTGTTTTTAGTTGGGAGGTGTTAGGAGGAGGATGACGTAGAGACAGTTTATCTTGGCACTGGGGGTTGCACACATAGGATGAGATGGCAGAGGCCGGGTTTGGAGCCTACTGGGCCGGTAGTGATAGATTGATCCCCGACAAGGGGGATCTTAGGGATTATTGGATCGAGATCTCTTCTGATAGAGACTTCTTGGGTTGCGCCCCTTCTTATGCTCTTATTCGAGACCCTGTGAGGAGATTATGCCACAGGATGATTGCTTACAGTATTTCTGGTAGGGGGCAGACACATGAGAAGGTGACTGGTGTTGATCTCTTCTACCTCCGTAGTATAGACCGTGGGACTACCAAGGTCCTACATCTTTTAGCGCAGTATCTGTTTAGGCATGCAGAGGGGAGGAAGAGTAGGGCCAGGCTGTCGGGAGGGCACTTTATTAGGCGTTTGGCTATGCACTTTAGGCTAGTTAGTGATGAGGGATTGAGAGGGCTGTAGGTAGTCACCCGAGAGCTCCCATTGATTGATTTACATGAGCTTGAGAGGCTCCACATCTACACGAGGTACCACGACACATAGGCTTGGGTAGCCTAGGGACCAGAGAGGCTGCAGGCTATTGCGGTTGGTGCCTTAGAGGCCGATGAGGCTGGTCAGGCAGATAAGGAGGTTGCCCTGGAGATTCATGCACCAGCACCATCACAGGCACCTCCACCACCTCCACTCGCTCCACAGCCACGCACTATGTCATAGAGGATAGAGAGGGTCGAGGAGGAGGTGCAGGACTTACGACATGATGTTTTGGGCCTGCGAGGAGTTGTCGAGAGCTTCACCACTGAGCATTCTAGGGTCTCCACCTGGCTGATCTCCTGCATGACACAGCTTATGGATGCCAGCGGCCAGACTTATCAGCCATTCGACAACACCCTTGTAGGTAGCTTAGGATTGTCCTTCCAGAGGCGTGTCAGGCCTATGACAGGTGATGCTAGCACCCCCGTAGCCCCTCATACTGATGCTCAGCTCGACCCTTGATCTCTTATGTTATTATGTTTTGTTGATATGTACTGTATATTACACTTATAACACTTTGATTATCGATTTCTTTTTGATGTATATTATATGATGATCGGTTTACTTGTGTGTGATAGAATCAAGACTGATAGTAAGTTCAGCAACATGAATCATTGATCGATTACAGGTTTATTGCTGAATGAAGATAAGTAAAATAAGGGAAAAAGAAAGGTCGAACTTAAAGACCAGCTGAAACAAAAGTGCTTCCCGGGAGACAACCTGGTCATTTGAATTGTTTTTCGCATTTTAATTGTTTTCTGCACGAGTATGTCTTCCCAGACACTCTATACGGCATATCAAAACCCTATGGACATGGCGTATAGACATGTCTGGACATTATTAGTTTTTAAACTTAATATTTAATTTCCAGTAATTTAATTGTTTCTACAGGAACAATACGGCGTATCCTAGGGTTTGGGATACGGCGTATTGGTCCCTGTACAGTTGTAATAGAATTTGCACTTGTCTTCTAATCTTCTATACAGGACCTTGCTAAAACTATGATATGGTATATGCCAACAAAGACATGTATTGAACTTATTCGGGCATTCTGAAGTCCTAGTCAACACACTTCTTGCTCAAGGACTCATCTTGGAGAATCATCACGAGCAAAACATCAGGGAGTTTTCCGTTCTAATTTTATTTTCCCTTATTATTTTATTGTTTTATCTATACAACGAGGATGTTGTATAATTTAAGTGGGGGGATGGAGAATTAGAACGTATTTGTCTTCTTTTTTACAAAATAACATGCAAAGTGCTTAAAACGGTCAAAATTTAAAATTTTTTCAGCATGACTTTTGTAAAAATCACTAGTTACATTACCTAGCGCACTATAACCCTTGAT
>BQNB010185279.1:0-12232 GCA_026074375.1 Tanacetum coccineum
TCAGAAAGGTATATTCATAATCTTATCTAATTATGATCAATTTAAACCAAATATATTGGGATGCAAATTTTCTATACAACTGTATCAGATAGTCTAGTAGGATTTACTCATAGCTTTCAAAACGATTAATGAATTCATATGAGCAGGTGCAAGAGGATATGAGGAATGGACAAATTGCTTTGGAGAAATATATCATTACAAAGTCGTTAACCAAACCACCTGAAGCCTACCCAGATGCTAGAAGTCAACCTCATGTCGAAGTAAGTAATATCACAGAATCTTTTGTCATGTCCACCTTATTTAGTTATCAATTATCTGACTTATTTGTTTATGAATATTAATCAACTTTTCATATTCTTAAACAGGTAGCACTCAGGCTCCGGAAACTAGGATACACTAGTGGTTGTTCTGCTGGTGATACAGTTCCTTATATAATCTGCTGTGAGCAGGTTCGTAATGAAGGGTTTACTCACTTAAAGTTTGCTTATTCAGTTTTCTTACTGTTCGTTTCTTATCATATAAATTGACAGGGGAAAGGTTCAAGTACATCAGCAGGTATCGCCCAACGTGCAAGACATCCTGATGAACTGAAAAAAGATAACGAGAACTTAATGATTGACATTGACTATTATCTGGCACAGCAGGTAACATTTGCATATTGTTGTAGTTTCTGTATGCAGTTCTTGTTTTGTTACCCCTTCTGAAATCTTTCTTCGTTGTGGCCATCAGATTCACCCAGTAGTGTCACGTCTATGTGCATCTATTGAGGGCACAAGTCCATCCATGCTGGCTGATTGTTTAGGGCTTGATCCTTCTAAGGTATACAGCTGTTCTCTCTAAGTATTTAATAGGAATTAACAGTCCAATTATCATTTCAACAGTGGATCATTATATGATTAAATTGGATCTTTTGTGTACAATTTAATAATAGTTCCAAAGCAAATCAAGTGAAGTTGCAAACAATGATCATTCTGGCTCTGTTCTCGGTGTGACAGATGATGAAGAAAGGTAGGCCCATTTAATTTGTTTTTTTAGTTTGTCTATTAATTCAGATTCACATCCCTTAAAAGTTTTCTTAAACAACTGTATAAATGTTTTTGCACCCTACACATATGCATGACTATTGTAATGTGTATTGCAGATACAGGGGTTGTGAACCTTAAATTTGTCATGTCCTGGCTGCTCTGGTACTTTTTGTTGTCCATCTATAATTAGTTACATATGTACAATAGCCCTTAAAACATCAACAGACGTGCAAGATCAATCACCCAACACCAGTTTCTGGAACAAATTATGCTGGCGTAAATGTCAAGTAGAAGTCCCTTCAGTTTCAGTTGCCAACCAGGTAAATACTTTGAACGAAGTAAACTTGACAACTTGATCACATCTTATCAGTTCACATGTTTATGAGTTTTTAGCAATTACTAAACAAAACTAGTGGGGCGAGGTTAAAATTTTAAATTATTGCTCAGGTAAAAAAGCGAGCTGAATTGTTCATATCAGTAAACTACAAGGGATTAATGGCGATATAGAAGCATATTTCTTTATATATTGCTATCGTTAACATGCAAGGATACTGTTAATTAGCTTTTACAGCTAACTTTGTAAAACTTTCAGTGTGATGATGAAACTTGTGACTATACTACACTAAGTTTGAACTTGCGAGTCATTGGGGACTCAGAGAGAGGAACTGCATGTCCAAATTATCCTCGCTGTAATGGTCGTCTTGTGCGACAGGTTTCAATCTCCCTTCAACTCCAAAAAAAAACTTTTTTATTTTGTCAATACTTTTCAACATTGTATTAAGAATTGAAAGTTTATTTTGACTAGTATTCTGAGCTAAATGTGCACAAGCAGCTCTCTTATTTCTGCTATCTCTTGGATGCTAATAGGTTCATTGACAAGGTAATTAAAGGTTATTCACACATGTAAATACATTAATTACCTTTAATTACCTTTAAGTTGGAAATGATACTAGAAGCAATACTTTGCAGAAATACTTTGCAGAAATTTAAGTTGGAAATGATACTAGAAGCAATACTTTGCAGAAATTTAAGTAATTTAAGTTGGAAATGATGTATGTTCCTATAATATTTAAGTTGGAAATGATACTAGAAGCAATACTTTGCAGAAATTTAAGTAATTTGTGAGTTTGTCCCCGTGTTATATAGTTTAGGATGGTCATCTCTGCATCCATCGTCTGGATTTGTATCTTGTTTTTCATCAGCTTTCTTCCTTTACACATTTCTGTGAGTTCCGTGAATCTCAACTTCTCCATGGTTGTCCAATGTCATGTACTGTGCCATGATAGCGCGGATCTCCGAATCCGTGTATGTCTGCGCACAAAATTAATTTGTCATTAACCAAACAAAAAATTTGTAGAAAGTGTTGCAAGTGAAGTGCTAAAATGGACAGGCAAACAGGTTGACCCGACACTGCTTTTTTGTCTATTAGTTTATATTTCTGATGAACAGCCAATGCATTACATGAGGATGCCATTAATGACAAAAATAAGCTAGCAGAGAATACATGACCCGAATAGCTGATCTTGAAAGGAACTCCAGCTCATTAGATGAAAGATACTCCAATTTATCAAAAACTTTAGAAGCTGCCAAACATAAATCCCCTTGAATGGAAAAGGAAATATGAGGTGGCATTATCTAAAGGGCAAGATAGTATTTTCAAAAGACTAAAATACATAACCAACTAATTATATTATATTACTGGTATCCTCAAAATGCTTTCAAATTTTAATCGATATATGTAATGTAACCTGCTACCAGCAGCAGGTTTACAACTTCAAAATTTTACATGAATGGCCCCTGTGGCTTGAGTTGACTTTCACTTTTAGTCCGTTGACTTTTTTTCACTTTAGAAAAAAATTTCCACTTAAATTTTTCTTACCTTTTTTTAATTAATTTTTTTTTACTTTTTTTTCTTAATTATAAAAGATAAGGCAAGGAAGATTGAACAAGCTGAGCAGCATGTAACTACTCTGAACATGGAGTTAAAGGTGAGATTTTCTAAATAAGCTACGCAAAGGTAATAAAATAAAATATTTTTTAGTTTTTTTAAAGCTTTGACTAGTAGTTGTTAATAGGTTTCACATGTGAGCAAGTTGTTTTAAAATGTAAACAAACTACAAGCACCTCATATATCCATCTTTCAACA
The DNA here is from genome assembly GCA_026074375.1 of Tanacetum coccineum. Lineage (NCBI taxonomy): Eukaryota > Viridiplantae > Streptophyta > Magnoliopsida > Asterales > Asteraceae > Tanacetum > Tanacetum coccineum. The sequence continues at coordinate 3,172 of BQNB010185279.1, forward strand.
TAATTGCTTCATCGGGTACAACACCATCATATAGGACCCATATTTCACCCAATGGAAGGTATAAGAACCATCACATAGCCTATTTGTCCTCTATCAGGTTTGTATTTATCTAAAAATGGGCAGGTGGTCGGGCTGGGTAGCCGGTCAATTTTTGTCTTTGTGCTTGTGCTGGATGCATATCAAATTGTCTCTTCGCATTGTCTAGGGTAACCAACTAATCTTTGACAAGATTTGTCAACATTTATCTGCAAATATTTGATATTTCTTTTTTACAATTTCTAGTGTTTTAAAGTACGTGTTTGGATTAGATTTATAACCACTATTACCGATATGATCAAGTATGTGTTTCTTGAATTTGATCCTCTATATTTACATTTTTAGTATAAAAAATACGCTAGTAAGATAAAAACGTCAATATTTGCTCATAATTTGCACGCGTGAAAAATATTCTTACGAAACTTTTATAATCGTCTATTATACATGAGTATCTTATTTTTTGCACTTCTAGTATAAAACACACTATTAAGATCAAATTTTTAATCTTCGCTCATAATTTGCACGCATGAAGATATTTTTATAAATTTAAATAATCGTCTTTAAACATCAATATCTCATATTTTTATAATTCTAGTATGCAAAATACGCTAGTAAGATGAAAGCTTCAATCCATGCTCATAATTTGCAGACGTGAAAATATTCTTACAAAACTTTAATAATCGTCTATTAAATATCAAAATCTCATATTTTTGCACTTTTATTATTAAAAATACGCTAGTATGATCATTATCTCCTATTTTTGTAGTTCTAGTAAAAAAATACGCTAGTAACATCAAAGTTTTAATCCTTGATCATAATTTGTACGCGTGAAGATATTGTTACAAAACTTAAATGGCCATCTATTAAATATGAGTATCTCCTATTTTTGCACTTATAGTAAATAAGCTAGTAAGATCAAATCTTTCAATCATTGCTCATAAGTTGCACGCGTAAAGATATTCTTTTAAAACTTAAATAATCGTTTATTCAAGATCAATATCTCAAATTTTTTCACTTCTAGTATAAAAATATATGCTAGTAGATCAAAGTTTTATTCCTTACTCATAATTTGCACGCGTGAAGATATTGTTACAAAACATAAATAATTGTCTATAAAACACCAATATCTTCTATTTTAGTACTTCTAGTAAAAAATACGCTAGTAAGATAAAAGCTTTTGCACGCATGAAGATATTCTTATAAAACTTAAATTACCGTCTATTAAACATCAATATTTCTTATTTTTGCACTTCTGGTATTATAAATACGCTAGTAAGGTCAAAGATTCAAAATTTGCTCATAATATGCACGCGTGAAGATATTCTTAAAAACTTAAATAATCGTCTATGAAACATCAATGTCTCATATTTTTTTCACTTCTAGTATAAAAACGGTAGTAAGGTCATTTATTTTTGTACTTGTAGTAAAACAATACGCTAGCAAGATCAATGTTTTAATCCATGCTCCTAATTTGCACGCGTGAAAATATTCTTACAAAACCTAAATAATCGTCTAGTAAACATCAATATCTCTTATTTTTGTACTTCTAGTATAAAAATACGCTAGTAAGATCAAATATTTTGCACGTACAAAGATATTATTACAAAACTTAAATAATCGTCTATTAAACATCAATATCTCCTAAACTAAACTAACGTAAATTATAAAAAAATATATCTCATTTGTGTCCCCGGTAGAAGATAATTTAGTACTTTCATATGTGAAAAGTTGTATGTAATACATAACTAGTAGATACTTCCACGTGTGATAAATCAGAGATTATGAGCACTTTCACATGTGATTATTTAAGTTCGTAAAATTATCTTCATGCGTGCAAATTATAACCGAGGATTGAAACATTGCTCTTACTAGCGTATTTTCTATACTAGAAGTAAAAAAATATGAGATATTTATGTTCACCAGACGATTATTTAAGTTTTGTAAGAATTATCTTCACATGTACAAATTATGAGCAAGGATTGAAGATTTTATCTTATTAGTATATTTTTATACTAGCAGTGCAAAATTATAAGATATTGATATTTAATACACTATTATTTAAGTTCGTAAAATTATCTTGACGCGTACAAATTATGACCAAGGATTGAAACATTGCTCTTACTAGCGTATTTTTTATTCTAGAACTGAAAAAATATGAGATATTTATGTTCACTAGACGATTATTTAAGTTTTGTAAGAATTATCTTCACATGTGCAAATTATGAGCAAGGATTTGAAAAATTTATCTTACTAGTGTATTTTTTATACTTGAAGTGAAAAAATATAAGATATTTATGTTTACTAAACGATTATTTAAGTTTTGTAAGAATTATCTTCACATGTGCAAATTATGAGCCAGGATTGAAGATTTTATCTTACTAGTATATTTTTTATACTAGAAGTGCAAAATTATAAGATATTTATATTTTCATGCGTGCAAATTAAGAGAAAGGATTGAAGCATTGCTCTTACTAGTGTATTTTTAAACTAAAGTTCCAAAAATATGAGATATTGATGTTTACTAGACGGTTATTTAAGTTTTGTAAGAATGTATCTTCACATGTGCAAATTATGAGCAATGATTGAAGATTTTATCTTACAAGTGTAATTTTTATACTAGAAGTGCAAAATTATAAGATATTGATATTTAATACACGATTATTTAAGTTCGTAAAATTATCTTCACGCATGCAAATTATGACCAAGGATTGAAACATTGCTCTTACTAGCGTATTTTCTATACTAGAAGTGAAAAAATATGAGATATTTATGTTTACTGGACGATTATTTAAGTTTTGTAAGAATTATCTTCACATGTGCAAATTATGAGCAAGAATTGAAGATTTTATCTTAATAGTATATTTTTTATACTAGAAGTGCAAAATTATAAGATATTATATTTTCACACGTGCAAATTATGAGTACAGATTATAGCATTGCTCTTACTAGCATATTTTTTTATACTAGAGGTGCAAAAATAGGGGATATTGATGTTTACTAGACGGTTATTTAAGTTTTGTAAGAATGTATCTTCACATGTGCAAATTATGAGCAATGATTGAAGATTTTATCTTACAAGTGTAATTTTTATACTAGAAGTGCAAAATTATAAGATATTGATATTTAATACACGATTATTTAAGTTCGTAAAATTATCTTCACGCGTGCAAATTATGACCAAGGATTGAAACATTGCTCTTACTAGCGTATTTTCTATACTAGAAGTGAAAAAATATGAGATATTTATGTTTACTAGACGATTATTTAAGTTTTGTAAGAATTATCTTCACATGTGCAAATTATGAGCAAGGATTGAAGATTTTATCTTACTAGTATATTTTTTATACTAGAAGTGCAAAATTATAAGATATTTATATTTTCACGCATGCAAATTAAGAGCAAGGATTGAAGCATTGCTCTTACTAGCGTATTTTTTAAACTAAAGTTGCAAAAATATGAGATATTGATGTTTACTAGACGGTTATTTAAGTTTTGTAAGAATGTATCTTCACATGTGCAAATTATGAGCAATGATTGAAGATTTTATCTTACAAGTGTAATTTTTATACTAAAAGTGCAAAATTATAAGATATTGATATTTAATACACGATTATTTAAGTTCGTAAAATTATCTTCACGCGTGCAAATTATGACCAAGGATTGAAACATTGCTCTTACTAGCGTATTTTCTATACTAGAAGTGAAAAAATATGAGATATTTATGTTTACTAGACGATTATTTAAGTTTTGTAAGAATTATCTTCACATGTGCAAATTATGAGCAAGGATTGAAGATTTTATCTTACTAGTATATTTTTTATACTAGAAGTGCAAAATTATAAGATATTGATATTTTCACGCGTGCAAATTATGAGCAAGGATTGAAGCATTGCTCTTACTAGCGTATTTTTTAGGGTAAAATGGTCCAAGGTGTTAGCGTCTAAAAAACACGGCGGGTTAGGTGTATCCAGCTTTTACGCCCTTAACAAGGCTTTCCTTACTAAATAGATATGGAGATTTATTTCTAAAGACAATTCCTTATGGGGTCGGGTCTTCTTCTGCTCATTCACGGTGTCCGTTTTCACAAAAACTCACTGCTTTCACCCTTCTTTTGGAAATTCTTTACATCAAGGAGATAGTTTATTAAGTTACAAGGTATTGTTATTATTTCTCATGTAAGATTCGTATTGGCAACGGTATGCATACTAATTCTGGAATGATTTCTGGATAGGAGATTCAGTGCTCAAAGATATGTTTCCACGTCTTTATTCCTTGGAAAATTGCAAAGATTGTTATGTGGCTGATAAAATTTTGTCCTCTGTCACTACTTCTTTTCGTAGACCTGTTAGAGGTGGGCCTGAAGCCCAACAGCTCTCGTTCTTATTAGATTTGTTCTGCTCTGAATCCATTGAATGGTGATCTGATCTATCAATGGAGGATAGATGGGTTTGGGACATGAATGGCGATGGTGTTTTTCGAGTTAAAGATGTTCGCAACCTTTTGGATGATACGCTTCTCCCTAAAGATGAATTTCCTACTCGTTGGGTCAAATGTGTTCCAATTAAAATCAACGTTTTTGCTTGGAAGATTTTCTTGGATTGCCTTCCTACGCGTTTAAATTTGTATAGAAGAGGTATCGTGATCACCTCTGTCGAATGCACAATTGTGGTGAGGCGAATGAAGACAAGGACCCATCATTATTCTTTAATTATGTTTGGCATTGGCATTGGTATGCATCTAGTTTGCCGTTGGTGGAATCTGGATAGATCTTCTTTCAGTTCTTATTCCGACTGGCTCGTCTGGTTCAAAGCTCTTCGAATGGGTTCAAAAAAGAAAGACGTTTTGGAAGGGGTCTTTTACGTTGCTTGGTGGTGCATTTGGAGTTACAGAAATCACTATTGTTTTGCGGTTAGAAGCCTCGGAAAGATTTTATTTTTGACGAAGTAGTTTTACGTCTTTTTCAGGGTGTGTTAACTAGAATCAATTCTTCTCTTTTGTTGGGTAAGTTGGCTCTCGAACATCCTTATTGATTTCCTTATAAGCTTCTTGGCTCCCATGTAGTGTTTAATAAAGTTGTCGTTAAAAAAAAAGTATATTTTTTATACTAGAAGTGCAAAATTATAAGATATTTATATTTTCACGCATAAAAATTAAGAGCAAGGATTGAAGCATTACTCTTACTAGCGTATTTTTTAAACTAAAGTTGCAAAAATATGAGATATTGATGTTTACTAGACGGTTATTTAAGTTTTGTAAGAATGTATCTTCACATGTGCAAATTATGAGCAATGATTGAAGATTTTATCTTACAAGTGTAATTTTTATACTAAAAGTGCAAAATTATAAGATATTGATATTTAATACACGATTATTTAAGTTCGTAAAATTATCTTCACGCGTACAAATTATGACCAAGGATTGAAACATTACTCTTACTAGCGTATTTTTTATACTAAAACTGAAATAATATGAGATATTTATGTTCACTAGACGATTATTTAAGTTTTGTAAGAATTATCTTCACATGTGCAAATTAAGAGCAAGAATTGAAGATTTTATCTTACTAGTGTATTTTTTATACTAGAAGTGCAAAATTATAAGATATTGATATTTTCATGCGTGCAAATTATGAGCAAGGATTGAAGCATTGCTCTTACTAGCGTATTTTATAAACTAAAAGTGGAAAAATATGAGATATTGATGTTTACTAAACGGTTATTTAAGTTTTGTAAGAATGTATTTTCACATGTGCAAATTATGAGCAATGATTGAAGATTTTATCTTACAAGTGTAATTTTTATACTAGAAGTGCAAAATTATAAGATATTGATAATTAATACACGATTATTTAAGTTCATAAAATTATCTTCACGCTTGCAAATTATGACCAAGGATTGAAACATTGCTCTTACTAGCGTATTTTCTATACTAGAAGTGAAAAAATATGAGATATTTATGTTTACTAGACGATTATTTAAGTTTTGTAAGAATTATCTGCACATGTGCAAATTAAGAGCAAGGATTAAAGAATTTATCTTACTAGAATATTGCCCTTTCTATTGCCGACGGTGCAGAGAGAAAAAAAGATGACATTACATTATATATTAGCCGTCAGATCAACCTAAAAATTTTAATTTATAAGCGTTTTAAATTGGTTCTTTTTCTTCTTTTACTTATGATTTTTTCATTTAGTATAATACTATATTGGTTTGGACTTTGACTAATTTATTTAGAGAAAAATGTGGTATATGAGGAATTTAATTGATTAAGATGATGATAACAAAACAACAAACTATTCCTATTTTCTTGGCTATATTAAACACTACAATGCTTCATTTGTTGTTATTCAAATATATTTAGTACACACGAAATTTACAAAAACTATCGGTCACACAATTGCTTTATTTGTATATATGGCTTATTTTAATGTTGTCTTTAGTACATCATTACGTCCTTTTTAGCCACAATAAATAACCAACAATCAAAAAACACATGATTTTAGTAATAGATATAAATCTAAATATAGTTTAATAAATGAAAGAAGCTACTAACTCATGGAAAAGCAAAATTGATAAACATTGCTTTCAAACTTCAAGTTCAGTAAGATATGGTTTTTATTCCCTTTGTATTACTTTTTTGCATAAAAAAATTATAAAATTTTTGATTTATTTTTAGTATTGTACTCAAAGTTTTTTATAACTGTAGAGAAAGTAATTGGAAATGATAAATTTGGTTATACTTAAAACTTTGAGCTAGTTTCCAACATTGATATATACATACGTTCGTCTCTGCTATTTAAAAATGAAATGTTTTTTTTTAAATTTCTTATAAATAAGGTAAAAAATTTAACTTATGAAACTATTAAGTCTTTTATCTCGAGTCTTAAAGCATATATCAACTATTAAAAGACAAAACCACCAATAACGTGTAAATATTTGATAAAAAAGAAAATACGAAAAGGTCGTTTCATAACGTTTTTGATTTTGTTACGATCTTTATAAATCTATAACATTAATGAGCGTTTCGTAAGACAATTGTATCTATACAGGGCCATCTGTAAATTATAGAAAGATCTTTTATAGAAAATTACATATCCACTTTTCAAAATCACCGTAACCTAAACTAATAATTTTGAAATAATTTAATTCCATAATATGTTACAAAATAAGTGTTGTGTACAACACATTGTCACATGATATATAATCAAACATCTTTTTCTAAGGAGAGATGCTTTTGTGTAAAACATATGTTTAACATAAACTGTATATACAATCTTAAAAAGAAAAAATAAATAAAGTTGTCAATGTTGAATGTATGCAATTTTATAGAGATATTTAATTATTTTTTTATCCTAACGTAAAATTATAAATCGCTTATCTTTTAGTTTAATTATAAAAAAAATGTATTTGTCAATGTTCAAATAATTTATATTGTAACTTTTCTTAAGTTGTTGGGTTATTTTATTCGGTGTAACATTAAATAGAGATCAAAGGAGTAGGAAGTATACTTTTTCTTCCTTTTAAAACAGAACTCGTGCAGCACACGCATGTGTATTGAACTTTAAGGTCTGCAAATGGGGTTTTTAAGGAATGTTGACATATATTCTAACATATTTGTCTTTGGAGGAGTGGTTGATGAGGATGTAGTTAGTGAGCCCCAAGTTGATAAGGTTAATACTTATAGTCTTTTATATGCAACTTTAAACATTTGTTTTCATTATTAAACTTCATGTTTACTTTGAAACTTCGTAATTGACTTACTTTGGCTACTTTTAACTCAAATCATGCATGTTCTACTTTGAACTTTGACTGATATGCTTACTTTGTTAGATTATGATCCTTTATTATATTTCTTTTGATATATAATATATGCTGTATACAGATTCAGTATTAAGTTGATGTAAAAAAAACTGATTTATTTTTTATGCGTGACCCGCGCAACGCACGGGTATTAAACTAGTTTTTTATACTAGAAGTGCAAAATTCTAAGATGTTTATATTTTCACGCGTGCAAATTAAGAGCAAGGATTGAAGCATTGCTGTTACTAGTGTATTTTTTAAACTAAAGTTGCAAAAATATGATATATTGATGTTTTCTAGACGGTTATTTAAGTTTTGTAAGAATGTATCTTCACATGTGCAAATTATAAGCAATGATTGAAGATTTTATCTTACAAGTGTAATTTTTATACTAGAAATGCAAATTTATAAGTTATTGAAATTTATTACATGGCATATTTAAGTTCATAAAATTATCTTCACGCATGCAAATTGTGACCAAGGATTGAAACATTGCTCTTACTAGAGTATTTTCTATAATAGAAGTGAAAAATATGAGATATTTATGTTTACTAGACGATTATTTAAGTTTTGTAAGAATTATCTGCACATGTGCAAATTATGAGCAAGGATTAAAGATTTTATCTTACTAGAATATTTTTTATACTAGAAGTATTTTATCTTATTAGTATATTTTTATACTAGGAGTGCAAAATTATACGATATTGATATATTCACACGTGCAAATTATGATCAAGGACTGAAGCATTGCTCTTACTAGCGTATTTTATAAACTAAAAGTGCAAAAATATGAGATATTGATATTTACTAGATGATTATTTAAGTTTTGTAAAAATGTATCTTCACATGTACAAATTATGAGCAATGATTGAAGATTTTATCTTACAAATGTAATTTTTATACTAGAAGTGCAAAATTATAAGATATTGATATTTAATACACGATTATTTAAGTTCGTAAAATTATCTTCATGCGTGCAAATTATAACCGAGGATTGAAACATTGCTCTTACTAGCGTATTTTCTATACTATAAGTAAAAAAAATAAGATATTTATGTTCACCAGACGATTATTTAAGTTTTGTAAGAATTATCTTCACATGTGCAAATTATGAGCAAGGTTTGAAGATTTTATCTTATTAGTATATTTTTATACTAGGAGTGCAAAATTATACGATATTGATATATTCACACGTGCAAATTATGATCAAGGACTGAAGCATTGCT
>BQNB010185281.1:0-12232 GCA_026074375.1 Tanacetum coccineum
AATAAGTTAGTTAGTTGCTTAATATGAAATGTACAAAAAAATGAGAAAAATGGAAAATACAAAAATATGTGTAGGAATAAGAGTATATATTCGAAAATGGTAAAGACGGGGCTTTTCAAAACTTACGAGTCTTTAAATTCCCCTCGACGAACACTTAGCTACTTTTCGAGGTTATTAGTCAAGGGGGATCGAGATTCTTAGTTTTCTAAGTGCTTACTTAATAGCATTGCGTGAGGACACGACAATGTCTTAGTATGGGGGATTTTGGTATGCGTTTAATTACACATATCATTTTCCATCAAAACCGGACTTAAATGACAAAAAACGTATCAAAAATGCATGGTATTTGTATGTTTTCACCTATATTGTGCAGGAAACGGATATCCGACAAAAAGACGAAAAATCAAGCAAAAACGGACAAAACAGAGCATGGAATGGAAAAGCGTGGAAAAGACAAAGTCAAATCGAAGCCACAGTCAAAGCCAAAAGTCAAAGGTCAAACCCGAACCCATCTAATGGGCCGGATAAGCCCATTAGTATATTCTACGAAGACCTTAAGCCCAAGTAAATTAAAATAGCCCAAACAACCCACTAAAAGCCCAATTATAACTTTGGGGGGGGGGCATTTCTGCCAAACCCCAGAAGTTATACACCAAAAGGACCTGATTTGCAGCACCCTTATACATGTTTAGGGGCTTGTTTTAAAAAATTCCTTAAACATTTATCACCACATGGACCATACATGAAAACAACCTATATAACATGAGGGACTAAACTTGCCAAGTACCCAAACTCACCCTTGATAACTCAAACACACCCGTTATAACCAAATTTCCCGCCCTACTGTTCATTGTCTCCTTCCCTCACAAATAGACAAGAACACAATCCCTTTTTCTTCTCCCCTTTGTCTACCTTATCCTACCACCTTATCCTACCACACTAAACACCAAATTCCACCTTGGCAATCCCCAAGAATCCTATTCGGCTACAAATGAAGACAAAGATTGAACGGTTGTGATCATAAGGCTTGGGCATTACTCAATTTGGATGGCTATGATCAACTCAAGTCCCTCCTCACACAACAAACACACCCCTGAGCTCACTCAGTGAAGAAACACACCAAGGACTCAAGATTTTAGTATAAATAGGAGCTCATTGTAGCCATTTGGCAAGTAGTTTTTAGTAAGTAAGTTTTTTTAAGTCTTTTAGTTTCTAAGCAATTTAAATGTCTGTCTTTTAAATTTCAAGAATTGTAATCTCTTTGTAGTTAATGAAATATTTGAGTTTTCTTTAAAAATTCTTTCATTTATCTTACTTGCCTTCAAATACTGTTTTATAAGTCTTTGTATAAGTTGTTAAGTCATTAAGAACTTATACAAAAGCTTCTTTCATTTTCTGTCAAAAAGGGTCAAAAATCCAAAAAAAAAAATCCAAAGAAACTGTCAAAGAAGCAAGGAGCATGGTGAATAGTGGATGGCCATGGTTTTAGAGCTTATGGTAAGCATTAGGATCTGTTTTTTAAGCTTGTGAGAGCTTAAATCTTGCCAAAAAGCCAAGGACTCTTTGTAAGTTTTCTTTTTAATTTTTGCTTATTTTCACTATTCAAGTGCTTATGTTGTGCTTATTTACTGCTTACCTTGCTTATTCTAGTTGTTTTTATGATTATTTGTCTTACTTTATTGCTTGTTGGTTATTTGTGCAAAATCTGTCTTTTTAGCCTTTGAAACTGCTTATTTCTAAACTGCTTATTTGTCTGCTTATTAGTTGTTATTATTTGCTTATTTTTGCTCAACTTTGCATGCTTGCTATCTGTTTTTACATTTCTGTGCTCAAATCAATCTTTATAAGCTTAAAATTTGATTTCTCAACTTTAAAGGGGTGTTTGGGTCAAAGGGTGAAAACGGGTCAAAATAGGTTTTAAACCTTTTGGGTCACCTAAGCTAACTTTACCAAGCCTAATTGAGTTGATTTACTCAGGTTTTAAAAAGTATTATGGTCTCTTAGTTTGTTTTAAGCTTTTTCCTATTTGGTTTTCAAAACTGTTGAGTCATAACAGTTTTCATTAGCTTATTTGATTAGGGCTGTCAAAATTGGTTTTTAAGCATTGTTCTTTGGTTGTTTTAAGTGTTCAAATGCATTTTAGGTCTCTTTATACTGTGGTGATAGACAGGTTTGTAAGTGCTCATTTAGTTAAGCCTTTTAAAACAGTTGTGAGTCTTGATTTTGTGTCAAGTTATAGTGTAAATTGCATATGCAAAAGTCCTTTTGGTTTACATTTCTCCAAGTCAAATTCTGTCAATTTTTTAAACTTTTCATAGTTAAGTCTGCCAATTTTTCAAATCCATTTTCAGTTAGTAAAAAAAGTGTTTTTAGATTTCAAAAATTTGTGCACAAGCTTGTTTTGTGATATACTCAATCTGTTTTCACTTCTTTTTTGCATTTGGAGCTTATTTCATGGCTTATTCATAAGCCTACACTAAGCCCTCTTCAATACAAACCAAAGTCCCCTGGTGCAAAACCCTTCCTTTCAGCCCTTTTTATTTAGTTTTTTTTGTTAAGATTAGTTTAGATTTTTAGATTTTTAGGAAGCTCATAGGCTGAGCTACAAGTCCTTTAAGCCATTTAGCTTAAGTCTCCCTCTAAGTGCTTATTTTTAAGCTCAAAGTGAGCCTTTTTAGCTGTTTGGCCTGCTCATTTAGGCTTATAGCTTATTTTTAGTTTCCTGGCTTATTGGCTTAATCTTTTAGCTTATTGCTGATTGTTTCTGGCTTATTAGGTTAGATAGCTTATTTTTCTTAGTTTCATTATTTAGCTAGCTTATTTTCCCTTCAAATGGTTAACAGTTTAGCACCTTGTAGGACTTAGTGAAAAAGTGCTAAACTGTCCCTTCTATAGCTTATTTGCGTGCTTATTTTTGAGTTTAAAATTTTTTGTTTTTTTTTAAAGTTGCTTATTTTTAGTGTTTTCAAAAAGTTAAAAAAAATGAGGAATACAAGAGTTGGGATTAGAGGAGACCCCGAGTGAGCAAGACTCGAACTCGGGACCTCTCCTTATTCAACCAACTCCTTATAACAACACCTCTACATGTGCTACATTAGCTCGATCGGTAGAGGGTTGGTTACATTTTATATTAAGGACCCATTTAGTCTCATAGACCGCTATTAGCTTATTAACAGCTTATTAATAAGCTATTTTTCAAGTTTTAGATTTTTCTTAGGATTCTTGTAGTATAACTTATTTTCCCTAAATTTTTCATAATTTTTCATATTCGTTTACTATTTTTAATCATTTATTTTTATTAAAACTGTTTTTTTAATTATAATAAATTAAATAAAAATCAAAAAAATAATTTTCTTTTTTAGAAAATTTTCTGTTATCAGTTTTTACTTAGGAAAAATAGAAAATCTTTCGTAGGGTCGTTTTTGCAAAATCTTACTTTTTAAAGAACGGGATTTAGCCCCGTTTTTGTTTTTTTCATTTTAAAGCTCGATTTAACTCCGTTTTCGGTCTAGTCTTTTTCATTCTTCATTATTAGTCACTTAGAGTAGATTAGAAGTAAAAATTTCTTTGTAGGGTTAATTTTTAAGATTTTAGGTTTTTGACCCCTTGTTCGGGATTCCTGCTCTCGTTTTTCAGTTTAATTTCATAATTTTTAGGTTTTTCTCAATCATTTTTGCTTATTATTGATTAATTTACTTTTCTACTAACTCCCTAGTCTTCAATCTCATTCATACTTCAATTTTTTTCGACTGTATCGATTTTCAAGCACAGCCTCGTTGGGGATAAACGACCCGGGAATATTCTATTCTACTTCTCGGTTTCATTGATTATTTTTAGATTATACTTATTATATATATTTTATTATATATTATATATATATAAAAGGTCTAGTTTAAATATTATTAATCATTCACGCATGCTAAATGAGAAACATGCGAGTTATACGCAATACTATTACGTATAACGACTTGTGTGGTGTAAATGTGCAAGGAAACACGTAACTTGTGGGATTAATAACAAGTGAGACTCTAAAACTTTCGTTTATATAAAACTTGGAACATTCGACGTAAACAAAAGCCCTTATACACGAGCAACTTATAAACCACACGCAAACATTGAAAGTAAACACGACATGGTAGCTTGAGAACGTATACACGATATAAACCAACGTTTGCATGTGGAGCACGACTAACGTATAGAGGCCAACGAACGTAATATAGCCACTAGAACTATTTTTGAATCATATACATTGCTAGGGGAAACCAACGGGCCACAAAGGGCTTGTAAAATCCAAACGTGATCACGGCTTGGGCCCAACCGGCCCAACAGCCCACGAGTGGGATCCATAGCTTATTTTTAAGTTCATTCAGGCTTAGTGTTAAAATAGGAAGCTTATTAGATTCGACATATAACAAGCACGCCTTAGATAAACTCCTAATGGGCCGAATTAGCCCAAGAGGCTACGAACAAACCCGAACAGGCCCAATAAGCAAGCTTGGCGGGCCCACAGCTTATTTATAAGTCCTACAAGCTTATTAAGAGTTCAACGAGCAAATTGATATTAATATGGACCCTTAGTATGTTTAATAACCAAACGGATCCTTAAATAGGCTCGTTAGCCCATTACCGTGAACCACGAAACCCATAAGCCACAAATAAGCTTGGCAGCTTATTTGTGAGCTTAAAACAACTTATGAGGCTTATGATAACCTTAGGCAAGTTAATGTACCCTAATGGATTGAGCCCAAACATGAACAACCCTTATCGGACTCGTAATGGGCCCAAAAGCCCATTACCGGAGCTTAATGGCTTATTGAATAAGCCACAAGGTAAAATAGCTTAAAACAGACCCTAATAAGCTTAATAAGATAAGAAAATAAGTTAGGCCAAATAAGGAAATGCTTAATGGACTTTTGCAAGTTTTCGGGTTAAGGTTATTAGGCTAACGAACCCAATAAGCCTAAATAAGCTCATCTGAGCTTATTTATAAGCCCAACAGTTAAAGTAGCTTAATTGATCTTAACCAAAGTCCTTGTTACTTTTGAAAACCCTTTTGAACTCTTAGAAGCTTAATTCAAGTTGATGTTGGGCCGAAAAGCCCAATAAGCTCAAATAAGCTCATCCGAGCTTATTTATAAGCTGCCAACAGCTTATATAGCTTATTGAAGTAAATAAAACCTATTGTCACTTGTTAGGTCTTAATTGGGTTTAAAATGTAACTTTTTACAAGTTAAGGGACTAAATGTGTAAACTTGTAAATTTGGGGGGTTAAAACTGTCAAAACTATTTTTCTATAAAGTCTAGGGGCTGTTTTGACATTACAAAAAAACTTAAAGGGCTGTTTGAAATATATAAGGAACTAAAGTGCAATTTTTGTAAAGTCAAGGGACTAAAAGTGACAACTTGGAAAGTTAAGGGTTAAAAAATGTAATTTAACCAAACTTGAATAAAAGGACTAAGGTTGTCAAACTTAAAAACTTAAGGAATAGTTATAAAATTAAATGTTTTTTTAATACTTGAAAGTGTCGGACTGGACGTAATATATAAAAGTATTATAGTATTCAAAGTCAGGTTTTATCGGTGTATACTAAACTATAAGGTTAATAAATGTATTTAAATATTAACGGTAATCCTTAGTGTATACCTTCCAAGAGCCATCAAGATAATTACAATTTCGATTAACATGTGCACCACCACACATGTTGTAACAGTATGTATAAACTAGGAAATTTATTTTAGTTTATTACATTGGAGTCTTTAGCCAAAACTGTAGGACTAAAGAACTGGCCGTTTTTATTAGGTTTTTGACGGTGTGATTCATCTTAGATAAGTATATCTTTTTCAGAAGGGACTATTCACAAGGTTGAGTTCATAGGCCCATGTTTTAACCAATTATTTAAAGGATTTACATCTTTGGGGTAAGAACTTGCTATTGTTTACAAACTGGACGCAAGTGTTATTTCGTATACTTTGATTACGAGGGTGGTTTGCTAAGTAGCGATAACCTACTGAGCCCCTATTATCATAAAAACTATAATTGCTAGTTTGCGTGAGCTGCGGAATGTTATAATTAGATCTATTTAGGTTTGACATCCCGTTTGGGTGGAGTAGCGCTCACTGTGCCGGGTCTGCCACAGAAAACAAACGTTATACCATGTCGGACCTTGGATGTTAGAGGTTAGTACTCATTTAGGGGCAGTTATTGGCTATTTATTGACATCCATATAGTCGAGCTTCTGTGTCATGAGCGTAGGTAATCGTTATTTGTTATTTTTACTTAAATAAAGTGTTACTGTTTCATTGAATAATCCTGTTTTACTTAAATAAAGTGTTACTGTTTCATTGAATCACTAATCAAATACCTCAGCTTATTAAGGATAATAAATCGGATTTGGATGGGCTTATAAACCTTACTAGCTTGTGCAAACAAGCTAGAACTTGCTGATAAGCTCTTTTGAGCATTTACATCCTTGTTTTGAGCAAAGGATAAAGGTTCTCTTCACTTTTCATTTTATTGCTTATTTTCTGTTTTTGCTTATTCCAGCTTATTATTTGCTTATTGTTGTTTATTCTCTGCTTATCATTGCTTATATTTGCTTATTTTGTCTTTTATTAGATTATCATGTTAGTTTAAAGCTTAGTTTTAAGTTTAAGTTGAGTTTAGATAAAATATGGCCACATTAGTTAAATTTGCTTATTTTAGTTTAGCTTAGTGCTAGGTACTTATTTTTCCTTTGTCTTTGCTTTAATTTCCTTAATATGGTAAGTGCTTAATCTGTTTTCAACTTTCCTAGCTTATTTAAGTCAGTTTAGGCTTAAAAATAGGATTTAAGGTTTTTTAAAAGGGTGTTTGGCACAAGCAGGTTTAACCTTATGAAAACTGCTTGTGTCACTTTTTGATGTTTAGTCAGATTCAATAAGCTCACATAAGGTCTAAATGGAAGTTTTCGTAAGCTAGAATCAAGTCTTGTTTAGTTTTAAAGTTAGTTTTGTCAAATTTCATGTCTACTATAGCTTAGGCTTTTCAAACAGTTCATTTTTGTTATTTCCTAAAAAGAGCATTTGAGGTGTTGATTTTGTGATCTAATACGGGTTCATTAGCATTAGTGTATGTTTATTTTGAGTTAGTAATGTTGGAATAACTTTTCAATCATTTTAGCCTTAAAACAATCAAGTAGCTAGTTTATGAAATATGTTTAAGAGTCTTCCATTGTATATCATTTAAGGTTATAATCTAGTTTAACTTAGATTAATCATGATCTATCTTAGCTTATATAGGTTTACTTTGAAAAAATGATTTAATCTGTTTTTAAAAGTTTCGTGGGTTATAAAAGTTGTTTATGAGTCTTAATTTCAAGCTTAAAGTTGTCAATTTTTCTTCAAAAAGTCAAAAACAAAATAGAGTCTGTCTTTTTCAAATTCCTTTTCTAAATTCTAGCTTCTTTGTGTCTATTGGGTATAGGTGCTTAGCTTATTCCATGTTCTTATTAATCTTAAAAGTTAGCTTAAATTTTGATAAGGGTCCTTAAAACTGTTTTAGAGTCATTCTGTCCTTAAGTGCTTTTCACTACTTTCTAGCTTATTATATTTGCTTATTTTGAGTCATAAGTGCTTTTTAGGTTTAGGTGAAGTTCTGTTTTAGTTTATTTGTTTTTCTTTTAGCTTTTTGAGTCCTAAAGTCCAATTAGTTTTAGCTTGTTTTACCTTATAGCTTAAAAGCCTACCTGTCATTTTCAATAGCTTTTTCCTGGCTTATTTCCTCAGTTTTATAAAAAGTCCTTTTACAAAAGTTTCTTATTTTCAGGTTATTTAGCTTTTTCAAAAATAAGTTTTCAAAAATAAAAAGAAAGGTCACAGGACTCGAACCTGTGACCTCTCCCTTTCACACTCAACGCCTCACACACACAACACTTAACTAACTGCCCTGGGGTCTTTTTCATTTCTTTCTTGGCACCATTAAATTGTTATAGTCATTTCTAGTTTTTAGCTTATAGTACTGATAAGTGTAATATACACAAATCCGTTTATACTTAAAATAGCCCAATTAATACCAAATAATTCTAAAGGGCAAAATTATGTTTGTTTTGTGTTTTGTTGTGGGCAGGTACGGATATATCAAAAATCTCAAGAATAACGTCAAAATGGGGCAAACACGGACTACGAGGGAACGGATTGAAGAGCACAAAGAAGCCTAAAGATGCAAAAGCAAAGCCAGGAAAAGTCCAAAAGTCAAAAATTGGTCAAACATTGGTCTATAAAAGTCAAGATGCCACAAAATGAACAAAACCCAAATGAATACCCAACCCAAATAAGTCCTCAAGTTTCTAAAAATCACGCAAAATGGTCCCTAAAACTGAGGGCCACACTTCCGGGGATCAAAAAGCCCAAAACCTTAGCCCATACCCTTTTCTATAAAACCACAAGGGCCATTCCTACCAATTTTCCAAAGTCCTTTTACCCTACACTTTTGTTAAACAAAACCACAAGGACCATTTTTGTCATTCTCCCTAAGTTTAAACTTGTTTTACCTCGATTCAGTTATAAAAGAGCGCCAAAGTAAAATACTGTTCATCCATCATCCCCAAATCACCCTAGAGTCAAAATAAAAGGGCTTTTCACAATTAAGGGGTACAAACGACAATTCATGGGGTCAAGAACACAATAGCAGTGTCAAAAACGTCATCTCTAAGCATTTTATTGGTCATTCAAGCAATCAATCACACGTGGCTATGGCAAAGAAGCACAAGGGGGTTCAATTTTTACATTAAATTACGCCTAAAAGAAACACAAGGTGTCTCAATCACGGATTGCCACGCTGGCGATCCGTGTGAGCTACCTAGTAATCTAACGGCTAATTATGATTTGCCAATCATTGAAGAATTGTACGGCAGAGATTTAAGGAAGCGTGGGAAGCAAGATAGAGCCTAGAAGTTTCAGAGAGGGCCTATAAATAGAACAAGCTCTCACATACATTGTATCTTCTTTTCCATTTTCCTAATTTTCACCCAGTTTAGCTTTTAGCTTTTTAAATAGCTTATTGTAATTTTACTTTTAAAATCATTTCTAATCTCTTTTCAGTAATGTAATCAATCCTTTTTAGTTAATGAAATCTACTTTTTCTTATTGATCAATTGTTATAAGCTCTCAATTTACTCTAAGTGTTTGTACTAGGACTCATTTAAGGCTCTCATTAAGTCAATTGTTCAGCTATTCTTAGTCTCTAAGCTAAGATAGAGCTTAAACAAGTCTTAATCTACTCATATACCTAAAATCAGCTTAAAATCCCTTGTTACTTGAACTAATGAGCCTTTGGAAGGAGAGCCAATTAAGGAAGGGCTCTCAAGGACTTTTACTGGCTTATTTATAATAAGCCAGAGCTGTTGATTAGCTCATTGGGCAAATTTAGGCTTTTGTTAGCTAACAGCTTCAAAGTAAGTTTCCTTTAATTTACTTGTTCTTTAAGTTTGCTTAAAATGGCTTAAATAGCTTGTTATATTTGCTATTTGTTTTTAACTGAGTGCTTATCTGTTTTCTAGATGCTTTATTGAGTTTAATAAGGATTCATTAAGTGCTTATTAATAACTGTTTTAGGCTGACATTACTTTAAGATCCTTGTAGTTTCATTTTTGTCTTAAAAACACTTAAAAAGCAAAAATATTAGTTAGCATCTAGTGTAGATCTTTAAACTTAGATTAATCAGTTGTTGATTTATGCTTATTAGGGGTAATATAAAATTTATGATATCTGGTATTTAGGTCTTATACATTAGATTATCAATTTAATTGCTTCATCAAATCTGTCAAGTAGCTTAAGGGGTGTTTGGTTTAATCTTATTTGACCATCAAAAGTCAAAGTAAATTCTTAATTTTGCTTTAGTCAGTTTCATTTTCACTTATGATCATTAGGAAAAGCATTTTCAAAAGTTAGTCTTCAAAATCTACAAAGTTAGGGCTTAATTTAGTTATCTCAGCACCAGGGGAATTTTCATATAAATTTCACTTGTGAAATTTTAAACCAAACTATACAAGGCTTGACACTTACTTGTTTTAAGTTTCAACACACTCAAAAAGAGTGTTAAATGCAGGGTTATCCTCATTAGGTACCTGAATTTATGTTTGGTTTTGCCATTCACATCAGTAGTGGTAACTTACCACTGCTGTCATTCCTTGATTCCATTTTAACTAGGAAACTTAGGTTTAGGTTTTAAAATTAAGTTTGCTCTTAGTTTAGATATAGCTTTAGATAGATTAAGCTTTAGTTTTCATTTACTAGCTTATTTACCTAGGTACATTTAGCTTAAAAAGTCATTAATTATCTTAAAAAGCAAAAAACAGTAGTAAGTAGATTGTAGGTTCTAAATCTAGATTTTTAGCTGATAGGGCTTAGATTTATGTTTTGAATTTATAGCTTATTAGTTGTTAGTCTAGCTTTCAAAAGCTCTCTTCAAGTCTTAGCTTATTGTAGATTATAGCTTGTTTAGTTTTCCAAGTATCTAGTACTTTTACCTGAGGTTGCTATTTTGAATCATAGATTTAGATATCTTAATGTGTTTTCAGCTTAAAGAGCTTGTCATTTTTAGCTTGAAGACTTCATTAGCTTTCTAGAACTTCTTTTGGTTTTGAAAACGAGCTTATATTTAAGCTTGTGCAAGCTTATAAGTCCAAACAAGCATTTAGAGCTCAAAGGCTCACTTGCTGTAACAGCTTATTCATAAGCTGTTTCAGGGCTTATTTGTCATTTTCAGACAAAAAGCGTAGTTTTAAAGTTGTTCAAAAACAAGTTTTTAATAAGTGTAGATATTTAGTTTTTGCAAAAAGTAAAAAAAAAGTAAAAAAAATAAAAAATGCAAAAAGTTAGGTTGCCAGACCTCGAACCCACGACCTCCTGCTTATAGTCCATGCGTGTTAACCATTGTGCTTCATTAGCTCATCCAATCTCTTCTCTCCTCATTAAATACTTATACACATTTTAATTTACTTCTTTTTATATAAGGCCGTTAGACCTAAATAAGCAATTTTATCAGTTATTTCGATAAGCTGAGTTTTGTTCTCTATATGTTTTCTAGTATTCTTCGATTGCATATAGATTTTTCCTGATATTTTTGGTATTTTTACAATAAATTAGTTTATTTTTAATGTTTTTCGAAAGTTTAAAATCTTAGAATAATACAAATAAATAGAAAAAAAGTTTTATAATACAAAAAAATAGTTTTTAGTTTTATAAAAAATAGCTTTAGGTTTACATTAAGAAAAATCATTTTCACCACTTTTAGATTTTAATTTTCATTTTTGAGCTTTTAATTTTAAGTTTAAAAATAGGATTTTAATTTTAAAAATAGTTAAAAATAGTTTTCTGAGTTTTTATGTTATTTTAGACTTTTCTAAGTTTAAAAATCATTTTTCTAAATTTTTAGTACTTAATTTGATATTTTTTAGGATTTAATTAGATTAAAATAGTTTTTAATTCATAATAAATTCAAAAATAATCAAAAAAAATGTTTTTCTTTTTCTTAAAATTTTCTTTTGTCCTATTTTAGGTTTAGAAATTTAGTTTACATTTTTAGGAGTTAATTTTAGTGTATTTGCTTATTTGTCGCTTTTAATTGCCCCCGTTAATTTGTTTAAGTGTTTAATAGCTTTTAATTGTTCATTTTAATTGTTGCTTTTATTTAGTAGTTATAGAAACTCAAAAATATTTTTTCTCTCATTCAAATCATAATCCGAGCTAAAATGGGGTTTCAATTGCACAAGTCGTTTGGAAAACGACCCGGGTGATCATTCTTCCCGGTTAAATATACGTATTATATATTATATATATATTTTAGAGTGAGCTTTTCTTAAAGGAGACTTTAGGAAAGTTCTTAATTGCTCTTTGATATTATATTATATGTTTTATAGTGTATAAAATTCAAAATCATCATCCATAAACACTTCTATTGTTTTTTCAATCATGTCATGGAAGATTGCCATCATACATCGTTGAAACGTGTCAGGTGCATTACATAGCCCAAAAGGCATGCGGCGATAGGCAAACATTCCGTATGGGCAAGTAAATGTTGTCTTTTCTTGGTCCTTCGGGTCTATGGGAATCAAAAAATAACCCAAGAAGCCATCTAGGAAACAATAGTATTGATTTCCCGCGAGTCTTTCAGCATTTGATCCATTAAGGGAAGTGGAAAGTGGTCCTTTCGGGTAGCTTCATTCAACTTTCTATAGTCAATGCACACTCTCCA
>BQNB010185282.1:0-12232 GCA_026074375.1 Tanacetum coccineum
ATGTATTTACCCTTTTGAATGCTCTGTCAAACATCTCTTGGATAGAATCAAACCCTTTCAACTTCAAATCTTGAAGCTTGTATCCTTCCATGTTCTTTAGGTAAGTACACATTATCTTTCTCTGTTGAGATTTTGTTGGTGTTTTGTTCTTTTCTCTTCTGCTCTTTTAGCTGCAAAATGCTTTCTTCTTTTCTCTAAGATTTGTTAAAATAATGTAGCCTTTTCTTCAATAGACAACTCTTCTTGTTCTTGTGCTTGCATTCTTTTAGCCAATTGATGATCAGCATCAATCTTTGCCTGTATATCATCCCATGTTTCAATCAAGGCAATAGTGGCTTCTTTTTCTTTTTCAGCTCTCTCTCTTGCAAGTCTTTCTTCTTCATCAAATTCAGCTTGTAACTTTAAAGTAGTTTCTTCATCACACCTGATTTGATCTTTCTTCTTCATAGGCTTCACAGGTTCTATCAATATCCCTTTACCTTTTTCCTATGATTGTTGTGAAGATATTGTTGTTGTATTAGATTCACCCAGCTCTTGTATAACAACCCTTTTGTTCTTGGATTTTGTACTTTTCATTTCTATAAGTGCTTGAGCCAAAGTAATATCACCATCATCATCAGTAGTTGTTGTAGCAGCACTAACAGCTGTTGCATCACCAGCAGTACTAACTACATTACCAGCAGTACTAATAACTTCAACTACTTCATCAACAACATTAACTTCATCATTTACCTTATTAGCAGCAACTTCTTGTTCTGCAACAAACACCTCCTCACCATCTAAAATATTCACATCAAACATCTCTTCATCCACATTTTGAACACTAACCAGGGTAATTGTAACACCCCCAAAATGGGTCGCAGCGGAATAAGGATCTGGCGCATGTTACTTCAAGATCAACAGCACAAGATATATATAAGAACGACACAAAAGTCGTTTAGATTGATACATTGGATTTAAATGAGTTCTTGACCTAATTTTCTTTTCAAGCTTCTTGACCCTCCTTTTCAAACTAGCAATCTCATTATGTTGAGTGGTCTTTGTCTTCTCTAAATCAAGAACCCTATTTTGTAAAGTGGTACATAGTGCCATCAATTTATCAAGTTTAAGTCTATCCTTATCACTTTGAAGTGTGTTACCTCTTGTGAGCAGTGAATCATTAGAATGTTTAGATACATTCTCAAACCTAGTTTGAGCAATTAGTATCCCCCAATGTTTCTTGGAACTGGGTACCCACCACCTGGAAGTAGTTCCTAATTGTACTAGATTCATTGGAGTGTTTTGCCTTGGATTTGGGTCTTATTGGATATTACCACTGTCATACTCTGCTACTAAGCTAGAAGCGAGAATTGTATCCCTCACCAAACTGTCAACCCAACTCTTATAGACCAGCCTCATCTACAACACTTTTAGTAGGATCACTAGGATGAGGTACCTGAGTGTCCTTTCTTTTAGGATTCCTAGGTTTTTGTGTCTTTTGAGGTTGAATAGATGGTTGAATAAAAGTGGGTGTGTGATGGGGATCAGTTGGAATTGTTGAACCTTCACCCAATTGAGATTGGTTTTGTACCACCATTGTTTGAAATAAAGGAGTTACTCCTACCAGAAAAACCTTATTCCTACCCTTCTCATATTACCAAAAATCTTTTAGTGTTAGAAGGGTGGCACTAAAAATTCTCTTATGAGTTGACATCCCATCAAGTTGATTGATCCAAAAATACATGTAACAACCTGGATACTTCAAATATTGCCAACAAATTCACCAAGATCTAATCATAACTTTCAAAAATGAATTTTGAAAAATTGGAACTTCCTGGTTTGTAGCTAAACAGATGAATGGAAATGCCAAACTACAAACTCATTCCCTGTCAATATCTTGGAATTAGACACTATAAAATAGTATTAATTAGAAATTTCCTTTATGGGGAAAAGAATGGTTTATAAAAAGTTAGCTTTTGTGAAATTTTCTCATATCCCATCAGTGTAAGTTGTTCAAAAATGGTGGAATTTGGTAAACAATCAACACCTTCCTCGATTGCTAGTTGAAGATCTCTTCTAACGTAAATGATTCATTGGATGAATATCTTCTTGTCATCTCAAGCGGACTGTAACTATTCCTTCCCTATTGAAGTTTGGCCATGGCATAGACCAGAACTGTTTCGACAGCAAGAAATGTATATATTAGATTAATGGTTAAAGCATACCGTGATAAGGGGTGTGCATTCAAAAACTGCCACAGTTTATTTTCAAACCCATCACTCTATGTATTTTTTGACAAAAATGCGACAATATTAAGAGTATCAGCAAACTTTAGAGATTGACATTTGTGGTTGGTTGATAATGATGAAAAAAAATTGAGTTAGGTGGTTGAAATTTTCTCATATCCCCATCAGTGTAAGTTTGTGTACAAGGGAAATGGTGGAAATTTGGTAAACAATTCAACACCTTCACTCATTATGCTAGTTGAAGATCTCTTCTAACGGATGATTCAGTGATGATTATCTTCTTGTCATCTACTAGGGAATGTAACTATTCTTCCCTATTGATAGTTTGGCCATGGCAGTGAGACCGTTGTGAGCCGGCAAGATACAGCAAACTTTTATCAGCCCACAGTTTATATTTATTATTATATATATATATATATATATATATATATATATATATATATATATATATATATATATTTTAATTTTTTTACGATATAGAGAAGACTTCTTTTTGAAAAATTCAAGTATAAGTTTGAACTAAGACTAAAAATTTTGCTATCCACTACATAAAAATTATTGATTTAAGTTTAATCTCCAAAAATAGCACGTATATTAATCCGGTTAAGAGCTTATGGGAGAAAATGCCACAAACTACACACTTGAGCTCTTAAGATTTCCAACTAATCCTTGTTTAGTATCCTACTCATACTTAACTCTATCATTTTTCGTTCTTTACGAATTTTTGCGAACGCTTAGCCTAAAAGTTAAGGAACAAGCTAGAGCTCAACACGCTCGATTGAGACAAAATTTATTCTTATTCTACCCAGTAGGAAAGTCAAAATTATGACAAAACACTTATTTTCTTTTTCAAAATTTTGAAATTTTTTTCATTTTTTTTGAAATTTTGGTAGTAAAAACGGGATTACGCGAAAACAACAGCTGCAGGCATAATAAAATCGATAGATCCCCCCCCCCATATTAGAATTAAACATTGTCCTCAATGTTTTTAGAATGGCCTCTACGTAAATCCTAAGCCGTTTATTAAGTATGTTTAAAGATAAACGTTAGTCGATAAGATTAGGATGTTGGATTTCCCCATTCTAAATGGCAAGCAAAGGCAAGGAAGCTCGAGTGGACTGGGACAAAACACCGAACACGAGAGTCTTCAAAAAATTTTGGGTCAATCCTACAAAAAATCACCAGCACAAACAACAAGAAATTGGAAAAGTACAAGCCTCCTCATATCACAAAAGAAATAAGAAAGAAAACAGAAGGATAAGCATGGGGTGCCTCCCACGAAGCGCTTGTTTAGGGTCACTAAGCTTGACCATATCCCAATTGATTTGTACCCTTGGGGAAGGTTTAGAGATCCAGGACAAAAACCATTTGTGGTACGTCCCCTCCAAAGTAAGTGCTTAATTCGATGACCGTCATCCTTGAAATTTGGCCCGGAGTTTTGAGATAACTCAACGGTTGCCGTTATGGAAAAGACTTGTGAATGGTGTTGGTCGACAAACAGGATTTTAATTTTCCTGGAACATCTTTCAATCGAGAGTTAAAGCTAGGAGACTTGATCACAACGTTGTAAAACTGATGTTTTTGACTTTGAGTCTTGGATCCTCTTTGTTTTATCTTTATAGAATCAAAGAGTTATCATTAGGCATGAACACGAAGTTCATTTAATTCAATGAGTTAAACTTTATGGTGATCACTCGCGGGTTCTCAGGGTCAAAGTTTGTAGCTTCAAGGCCTAGTAGGTTTGTGCACGAGGCTCGATCGTAGAATGACTTGCCTTTCGCATTCGAGCTTCGTATGGATGTTGCACCCGATGGGTCTGTTTTGTAAGTTGTACGAAGGCCTAAGTGAATCATAATAGTTTATTCGACCAATAGGCAACGGTTATCCGCCCACCGGTCTTTCGATACTCAACTTGACCCATATGTTTGTGGGTGATATACGGCAGGAGA
Source organism: Tanacetum coccineum (assembly GCA_026074375.1). NCBI lineage: Eukaryota > Viridiplantae > Streptophyta > Magnoliopsida > Asterales > Asteraceae > Tanacetum > Tanacetum coccineum. The sequence continues at coordinate 4,175 of BQNB010185282.1, forward strand.
GACGGTGAGTAACTTAATATTAAAGCATGACTTTGAAATACGGTCATTCGCAAATATAGGTTCCGCGATCATTATTATAGACGAGGGACACGAATCTGGCGAAGAGAGATTAAGAATTTGAAACTACTCCGGGCGTCGTTGGTGGGGAGCGCTTTCGCTTCAACCCATTTTGACAAATAATCGACCGCCACGAGTATGTATTTGTTCCCTCGTAAAGATGGGAATGGCCCCATGAAATCTATGCCCCACACGTCAAAGATTTCACAAACTGGATAGAAATTTTGACGGCATTTCATCCACATTGCGAACAATTTTTCCTTGACGCTAACAAGTGTCACATTGGGTTGGACCAAGTCATGGCATACTTGTAAATCGTTGGGCAAGGGGACAATAAAAATTCAGAGTCAAAAACCTTTTTGGCGGTGTAGTTTGGCACCGTATGTCCCCGGTGGGTCCACTATGTCAAGCTGTGAGGATGTCAATAGATATCTGGCAACAACACACCGCAGAATAATTTGACTCCGCACGTATTTTGAAACAAATAGGGGTCGTCCCATAAGTAGTGTTTAAACATCTAAAAAACTTTTTTTCTGTGGGACGACATTCCCTTTAACAATGAAAATTCCCCTCCCCCACTCCTTCCCACCCCCTCCCACGCGTGGTAATTTGCATAATCGGGCAAACAGGGGTATTGAATCACCACGAGCGAAGTCTCTATTAAGTGTCTCTAGAGGAATACTTTTCATTTACATCTTTTGATTGTCGAAGCACATTTCATACAGTTCTTTCTAATGGGAAAGTTGATCGGCCCGCGAGTATTCTCGCTCTTTTGTGTCAATACTTTGAAATCGAACTCTTGAAGGAGGAGAACCAACCGGAGCAATTTCTCGCCCTTGGAATCTTTTTTAGCAAAGAGATATTTTAAGGCGGAGTGATCCGTATACACTACGATCTTTTTGTTCAGATTGAACGTAGGACCAGAATTGTTCGAAGGCATACACACGGCTAACAATTTCTTTCTTTGTCAGTTAGTGTAATGCGATTCCGCCTAGTTCATTGTTTTTAATAGCATAGTGCTATATATACCACCTCCCCATAACACCCCCCCCCCCTTATAGGCCTAAATTGTTTTTATGGGTTGCCCTAGGATGCCACCTATGGCAAAATCGCTTGCATCGCCACATAAGCTCAAAGGGCAAGTCTAGTCTGGGGCAATCAAGATTGGAGTTAAGTAAGTTTTTTCTTTAACGTTTGAAAAGCTTGAATCATTCATCGGAAAAACGAAGGAGTATTCTTCTCAAGAAGTGAGTCATTGGTCAGAGAAAATTTTGGAAAAAATCTTAATGAATCGGTCGGTAAAAACCGGTATGAACGAGGAAAAACTCCGAACACCCTTTTATGTCACACACCCGCCAAGGCGGAAAAGAGAGGCGTAAAAACAGAATGGTATCATCACAACACTTGGTGTCTATATAGAGAATAATTAAAAAATGAAAACTAAAGTAAAGCAAAGACACAAAGTGTATAACAATACCAAAACCTAATGGGTCTTTATTAATGAGAAGGGGTCTCTGTCAATAATTGAATTGCAAAAAACATAATCCAAAACAATTCATGCAAACGCATTTTCTCAATACAGAATACATAAATAATTCATTCATGCATCCTACGGTTCTTCTAGCCACTTCGCTCTATCTCTAGCACCATCGCTCACCTTGAAAATGATGCTTAAAACGTAACACATCCGGTTAGAGTAATAGGTTTAGACTCACATTATAAACCTTTCAAAAACCAATTACTGTGATACAAAACAATTATAGGGATAATTATGCAAAATATAAACTTTATGCTAAAATGCTAAACAAGTCACCATATCAAATCCAACCATAAATATACTGGGTAGGCGTTACCCCTCTGATCCCAGATAGGCACACTAGCACCTAAAAAGTCTACCAGCTAAGTTATATTTAGGCCCAGACCCATCCATTCAATGAAGTTGATCATTCTCAAAATTAACGATACGTGAGATGATCAGCCCTAACATTAATGATCCTCAAAACAAAAAAATATCATGAACAACAAGCCATATGCAATCACATAATGTCCACACGAAATCAAAACACATAATCATAGCAATTCAAAACATTTCCAAAAAAAACTTAGCATTCATTTCCATCCCAATTGTTAAAACATAAAAAAAAAAAAAGGGACCTATGAAACTCAACTGATGCTTAGTCTTCCAAAAGAATTCACTACAAAAGCTCACAATCACCTCACGGTTATTCTAAACAATTTAGCAACAATAAGCTTACCATCAATTAGGAATTAAACCAATATGATGTAACCTCAACTATGATGGATTTTCTAAGCTTATCTACCATGTTCTATACTTGTTTTAACCTTTTCCAACTCTTATATACACACTTGTACAACTTCAATACTACACTTTAAATTTTCTGGATTAGAGCAGAATTTTATACTCACTTACGCGTCCTAAACGTACCACTTAAACACTTCCACAATTCAAACCAAAATTCACCATGCTACATATATGTCTTATGAACCTCTCCTAGCTCTCCCAAAGTCATTACCCTTTTACAAATACCCTTTAGAAATTCATTAATCCAAAGTGTCCAGAATTCGGCCAGAATCTGACCCCCTAAAAGTATGACGTTAGATAACCCACTTAAACTTCATAACCTACTTAGAAAAAATTCAGGGGTCACACACAATATATAAACTAACTTCCACGTGATTTAGAGCCTCTAACTAGATGTCTAAGTATTTTTAGAAAAATCAAAACCAAAACTGAAATTCGTCACAGTTTTACACACTGATTTTGTAAAGACCTTTTGACCCACTTCCCGACCATAAAAACTCACGAGACCAACTTTGCTGGAAAGTAGACTCTCTGAGGTTATCTCCAGTATGTTGTAAATTGTTTATTTGATAATTTATGATTGAGTTATGACCGTTACAAAACTGCCTAATTTTCTGCAGTGAATTAAACAACTAATTCGGGCGATCTAGACCCTAACGCATGATTAAATCACGAAACCAATTGAACCAATGATCAAACAATCATCATTAAACTATAAACTCCAGAAAATTTAAAACCCTAATTTATTTTCATGATTAAACCTAATCCATCATGCTTAGATTACAAGAATTAAAATAAAAACTAGAATTAAACAAAGAATTAGAAAATACCTTAAACCCTAAAAAATTTCTTCTCTTTTTTTTCTCTCTGGATCGGTCGAGCAATAGGGGAGGAGGGTTATGGGATTTATTTTGTATTTATAGGCCCCCAATTAATTATAGATAATATCTAATTAGAGTTTGTTTCCTTTTAAAACTCTTTTTTTTCTTTTCTTTCCCCTTATCCTCTTTAAATTCGTTTTTACTATTCATCTATAAAAAAATATTTTATTTATTTATTTATTAATTACTTAATTATTTGCTTTACCTTAAGTTTTTATAAAAACCTAAGCTTATTTGCACATACCTTTTTGCTTAAACGCAATTTACTAGACTTTTAAAAATAATTAACTTTCCAAAAATACTTTTCATTTCACAAATTCACTTTCTAAAAATAGAAAGTCTTCCAAAAACTCTCATATTTTAACAAACTCATTTCTTTCACAAATGACACACTTCCCATTTTAATCCATCACCTAGACATCCACATATTAACCAAAACAATTCTCTCAAAATACCCAATCAATTTCATTATCACTATAAGTGATTAAAATGAAATTTCTCCATCAAATAACTCATTTCTCTTAACTTAACCTCTAAAACCTAAACTTATCTTAAATTACTAACACAAAAATACGTATACGTATAATTACTTACACAATTAACGTGAAACCGCTTCAATCACCGAAATCATTTCCTTGTCACCAAAAGTGAATGAAATGAACTTCACAAAATTCAAAGCAAACAATCCCAATGAGACGATCACGCTCAATGGATTGATTATCCAATCTCACATATCCCACACAAACACATATAAACACGTATAAACACATAACCATACATTGCAATAGATACATTTAGGTCAACACTATAGTTTGACCAACCTGCTCAAGTCATGGTTGTCACAGTATCCCCACCTTGAGAAAATCTCGTCCTGAGATTTAACTACTCGGGGCATTAGCACTATCGACAAACAACGGAGGACACTTAGACCTCATTTGATCCTTGCGTTCCTAAGTAAGCTCAGGACCACGCTTCGAATCCCAACAAACTTTCACTAATACTATCATACTATGCTTTTACTCATGACCTCTTGGTCCACAACATCATCGGTTCCATGACAAAATAAAGAGTCTTGTCAACCTTAACCTCGACTAACTTCCAAAATCCGAATCCAACTGCTAATGACTTTGCTTACCCCCACAAGGGTGCAATTAGCAACACAACAACCCCAAACGAAAAGAAGCATCTTACTACATGTACCTCGCTCGTCATCGAGAAAACTTATCAAAACCCTTAAGTTATTGTAACAACGTGTTTTATATCTTAACCTCGCAACTCATCAAACAAGAACTGTCTTGAAATTAAGATATAAGATGTTACAAAGCTCAACGTATCTAAAGAGTCCATGCAAATTCAGGTTTACTCAAACTTTCAGCACCTCCCAATCTAATTTTCCGATACTCGGCTCATAAGATATAAATTCTCAACCGAACTGTAGGCCCAATATATCCAAAGATCTCAAATGTTCCTACATAACTTGGTTCTAACTTATCTTTCTTTCCAAACGTACTACACCTCTCCAAGGTGAGACCTTCATTGGTTGTTTCTTGTACCAAATTCGATCCCTTCAACTCACTCTCTCCAGTTACGGCCCATAAAACGGTAACCTACATTCCTTTCCATACCATGCTTCAAATGAAGCACATCCATACTCGAATGATAATCCCCACCTCAGGAAAAAAAACCCATCTCACGAAAGTAAGTATTTCAATTACCTCTAAAATCTACCATACTTGTCCTAAGCATAGCTAGGAATGGGGTGACTTAGTCAGTCCATTGACTACAACCAAATCGCATTGTATCTACTACTCACACTTGGTAACTTGACAACAATATCCTTAGTTATCCTTACCCACTTCTACTCGGGTAACTCAGGTTGTAGCAACAATCCTAAAGACCCTTGATACTCAACTTCCACTTCTGAATATGCTAAATACTTACTATCGAACTAGCTATACCCTTGTTCATACTCAGCCATTGATTAGTTAAACTAAAACCACACAACATCGTATCCGCTCCAGGATGGATAGAATACTTTGTCGTATACGCCTCTTCAATAGCCAAGGTCCTTACATCTCTCCAAATGGAGGTCCGAACCTTGTCTAACCAATATGAACCACTCTCTATCTTTTTTCACACTCGTTGTCCAAGCCACACAACATCTTATGTTGACGCGTTCTTTGCTTTGGACATCTTATCTTATGCCGCCAACTTCCTTTTCTCAAACCTAGATCGGATCATTGTACATCTATCTTGAACTCATTCTTGGCTTCACTCCTTCTTCCTACTCCACGGTACAACATCTACATTTTTCCTTTCCTGGATGGTACTTGGCCTCGAAATCAAACTCACTAAATAACATCCATTCATTATCTTTGCCTCATGTTTAATCCTTCCGATTGAAAGTGTGTTAGAGACATTCATGATCCGTATAGATTACTCTCTATGTCTCATTCACTTAATGCCTCTTGCATTATAAGGCAAAACCTACCACGTTAGCCATGCAATCCTCATATGAACCTTCAGTTGTCGCGACGTACAAGCAATCACCTTCTCTCTTTTCTAAGCATGCTTCCAAATCCTTGCTTCGCGCGTCATAATATACTACGAAATCGTCTGCTCCTTCCGGCAATGCTAAGATCCACTCATTACCCATTTGATTCCTTCCACATCTAGATAGCTTCCTCTTTGCTCCGCTTCCACGTTGTTGGAAAACTTCACGTACATCTTCTCTTCCTTCGGTGACTCCACGATCATCTTCACGTGCAACTCATACTCCTCCTTAGACTTCGGGTCGGTTTAAAATATCGTCTGTATATATACGTTAACTAGCTTGTCTATATACGGTCATGCATACCCGACTCATTAAATACATGAAAATCGTTGGTGCATTGGTTAACCCAAAAGGCATAGCCGTAAACTTCAACGTGTCCATTACGCATCCTAAAAACAGTCTTAACTACGTCACCCCCGTGTACCCTCCATTGGTGACATCACATACGAATTTTATATCTCACTCTTCTCGAGATAATCTATGCACATTCCAAACTACCCACCTTTCTTCCTACCAAATAATACAAATGCTTCCCACAACAAGTTACCATTCGAACCAACCCTTACCTTGCAACTCCTGTAACCATTCCACACCTCCTGCCTTTCTAAAGACGTCAAACGACATGAGCCTTTGAAAATCGGCGTCGCTCCTTGTATTAATTCCATACGAAATCCTATTCTACGATGAGGGGTAAAACCTAATAATTCCTTAGGAACACTTTAGAGGGCTCACATACTACAAAGATGTCACATAATATCAACTCATCTTCCTTGGTACTCTTACGAGACCTCGTATCCTCTTTAGTTTGTTTTCTCTATGAACCTTACGCACTCTCCAAATTACCAAGGCATTTTAACTACCTTCTCGTGGCATACCATCTCAGCCTTATGTCTCAACAACCAATTCTCTCCTACAACTACATCAACACTCTCATAACTAAGAGGTACTAAATCAAAAGTAAAACGAGAACTCTCTAATTCTAACTTGGGATCGCGAATAATTTGTAACACCCCCAAATCTGGGTAGCAGCAGAATATAATGTATATCCAAGGGCGTTACTTCTTAGATCAATAGCACAAGATATGAGAACGACCACTAGACATGTCGTTTGAAAAAAAGATACATTTGATTAACAAAATACTTGTTTGTTACATAAGCTCCTGGCTTCAAATTGTTCAACAATATAAATAAATATTTCGGTTTATAACAATTGTCCCCAAAATGTAATAAGACCCAAATCTTTAATATGACTCTTCAATTATTGACTTCCAATGTATCATTGCACCTTGTGCCTTATTGACCTGAGAAAACATGCTTAAAACGTCAACATAAAGTTGGTAAATTCAAAGGTTTATGTAAATCAATAATAGGACCGCAAGATTTCTACGTGTATGATTAAGCAACAAATGCAAACATCATAAAAAGTAATTACGTTTTCCTAAGCTCATGACACTGAAGCTCGACATGTATGAATGCAATAAATTGCTAATAAATGCCCATGAATGATGTTCTAACCCGTAACATCCCAAATCCGACATGGTATACGTTTGTTGTCTGGCAACCCGACACAGTGAACGCTACTCACCTAAACGGGGATGCCAATCCCAAATAGATCTATTTATAACATTCGCGCTCACAATCTAGTGATTGATAGTTCATGATAAAAGGTTTAGTGGGTTATCGCTACTTAGGCAAACATGTAATCATTGTATAAAATGTACACTTGCGTCCAATTTGTAAAACAAAGCATGTTCTCACCCCAAAGATGTAAATCATTTAAATAATTGTAAAACATGGGGCTATAAACTCACCTTAGTAAATAGTCCTCTGAGAATGATAATTATATCCGAGTATGAATCACCGTCAAATACCTAAGTAAATACGGCCAGTCTTAGTCTACAAATTTAGGCTAAAGACTCAATGTATAAACTACAATATCTTGCTAGTTTATATATACTGTTATCACTTGTGTGGTGGTGGTCTTGTTTATTGTATTTGTATTCACTTGATGGCTCTTGGGAAGGTATACGATTACACATGTTCTTGTATATGTATAACCGTAATTAATAAATATTTCTATTTATTAAGCCGTATGTTAACTTGTATAATAACCGAGTATAACTCGTCCGACTTCGCTAAGTGTTTATAGAATTACTTTTGTTTATAAAATACCCTTAGGTTTTCTATAATTACAAAATAGTCCCTCAAGTTTAGAAAAATAAAGTATTTACACTTTAGACCCT
>BQNB010185285.1:0-12232 GCA_026074375.1 Tanacetum coccineum
TCCTTGGCGCTTTTATCACGAAGCTTACCATCGGCCGAATGATCGATGGCATTCCTTATGGTGAAATTGACATGGTCATAAAAGATTTGGACTTGGAGCCAAAGATTGATGCCATGATGAGGGACTTTTTGAAGTAAGTCCTTAAAATGAGTCCATGCTTCGGAAAGAGATTCACCATGATGCTATTAGAATATCAAGATGTCACTTCTAAGTTTGATAATTCTTCTCAGTGGGAAAAACTAAGCAAGGAAACAGGTAGTGAGATCTTCTCAAGTGGAGATGGATTCAGCGGGTAGATGGTCAAGCCAATAGCTAGCTTGATCGCGAAAGGAAAATTAAAATAAACGCAGTCACGTCCTTTCCCTATTTTTAACATTAAGGTCATGTAAGTCCACAAGTTTAAGAAAATCCTTAAGATGTTGATTTGGATCTTCGGTCCAGAGTCTGTGGAATGCACATCCGTTTTGCACCAACCGGATGGTGTCGGATCATAGAGGCACCACATTGTTTCCTTCGGGGAGCTCAATGGTGTTTCGATAGTCCTCGTGGCTTAGTCGAGAATAATCTCCTAAAGTACGGGGTAGATTTTCGTCTCCCATGATGGTTAACGAAAAGGAAGGTTTACAAAACAAATGGAATGAAGAAAAGATAAACTAAGAGAAAGCTACACTAAAAAGAAAAAGAAAATCTCACTTGATAGGAATCTTGTGAGTAGACCTAAGCTAGATAGAATCTGAAACCTAGACTATTCTCCGACAGCGGCGCCAAAAACTTGATGCGGTGGGTTGCAAAACAGAAGTTTTACAACCCTCCTAGGCAGTGTACCTAACCGTTGTAGTGTAGTACAAGCAAGACTCGAGGGGTTATTATCATTCTCTAGGGGAATAGTTTGGGTAGGCTCGAATTGTATGTTTACTAAGGTCTAAGGGTTAAAGGAAGATTATTTTTTTGATTTTATAATTTTTAGAAAGCAAGTAAATCTCGGGTTTTAAGAGGGGGTTAATTAAACTACTATATTAAACTACTCCTAATTATGCAGAAAAGAAAAATTAATGGGAAAAACTCGTATGGTTAAACAAACATGTTTACCTAATCATGCACTAATCCCTAGTTGTTTTCTTTTATTTTATTGCCTGTCACCCTTATTAATGTAATGTGAAGTATTCCCTAATTCAGCAACGGGTTGGTCAAGTCTGCTATCTACGTGAGAGCCTAGACGGTAGTTACGTACAGACACCACTCACATCCAATAGTAAATTCACGCGCAATAAATACTCAACTCGGAATCCACGCAAAGGTAATCTAGATATGGAGACCTAATCACATGTATCCTCTAACCTAGCCGCGTTTCCTTAGACGTCTATGCTATGATATGAAGATCAAATAACTAGTTTTCTAAAGCCTAACGCGTACACATTAACAAGAAACAATAATAAAAGAACTAGGTTTCATGCAATCGTAAGTAAACACAATTAGATTTAGCCGAGCATGTTAATTGGAAGTGAAGAACAATTAATCAAAAAACACATAGACATATTGAATGATTAAAAGGGTAAAAGAACTTCACTTCAATTAAACATGGACTATGAGTGAGTACAAAAGTGTTTGAAAACCCTAAAATTCAACCACAATGACTGCTACAAAGATATCCCATGATACTCTACGTTTTTTCCTCTATAAAATATGAAAAATAAGGTTTGTATATATAGAAAATAGGGTCTGATAACATCGTAACAAATCCTGATGCCGTTGGCCAGCCGAATCTTCTAAAGGCTTCTTCTGAGTCAGTTATCGTGATGGCGTCACAAGTTGATGAGGTGTCATTTATACACTTTTTCAGGGTCATTTAACCCCCTAAATCATGCATTTATGCCCAAAATAGGTACTTAATCGTTCCTTTTTAGGTATTTAGCATTTGGAAGGCATTTGGAGGAAATACACGTGACTTAGGCTCATTTGGAGAAGAAACGGACAAGACTACGGACCCCCACCAATATCTCTCAAGATTATGTTCTTAGCGGCTGGAGACGGCGTCACAAGATACACGTGACGCCGTCACAATTCATCCCATGACGATGTCACAAGAATTCACGACGGCGCACTTCCAAACGACCCTAGCCCAAGATCTATACCTTTCTCTTTCATACGGGCGTCACGTTAAAAAAACCGAACGCCGTCGAAGCGCTTAATCTAATAAAATAATACAACCCCCGAATTTAGGGTATTTAATGTGTAACAATAGAGTAAAAAGCGAACAACCCTATATTTGTATTGGCAGCCATATTAGGATATAATAGGACTCCAAACCCCTAATTAAACTCCTTTAAATTACAAAGTTTTAATCCAAGGTACGATATCATAAACATTCAATGTATGTCTTGTTGTTTGATTATTATATTGTTCTTGGCTTTATCTTTAACATGCATGGCTAAACTCCTTAATGTGTTTATTTATGATTGTATGAAACCAAGAATGTAGATCTTTTAGTGGTGATGCTTCTGTGAGAATATGCATGTTAGGCTTTAGAAAACCATATTTTGACTAGTTATCGTTTGTTGTTAATGTCCTAGCGAAGACATAATTGTGTATAAAGGCTACCATCGGGTTAACAATCTTCATACTACCTTGTCCCATATATGTTGAACCACTTTTAATGTATTTCCAAAGCATTTAATACTCTTAGAGGGCCATGTCATGTCTTCATACTACCTTACTTTTGACGTTGCCTCAACGAATATAAGTACATGGCAGTTCGTGTAATCCTATTCATGACTTAGGAAATAATTACAATAGAACAACACAAGTGTGACAAAGCAACCAACACTAGAAAAGTGTATTGCATAAATACACCATACCGTTTCCATAAAAACGGACTTACATGAACTAAAAAAGTACCAAAAATACATAGTAATTGTATGATTTTTGTATTGCATAGTGCAGGAAACGATATCCAAAAAAAAGGACGAAAAAACAAGCCAAAACGACGAAAAACCGCGCACTGAAATGTAGAAGAGCGGAAAGTCAAAGTCAACCGAATCCCAAAGTCCAAAAAGATCAACAAAAGATCAACTCAAGGAAAGTCAATGGTTAAAGCCGAGCCAAAACCGAAGAAATATTAAATGGGCCGGGTCAGCCCATTTATACACTACAAGAAAACCAATTGGGCCACAAAGGCCCAAAACCCTTTTATTACCAACCCGGCCCAATTATAAGCCCAAGTATAAGTTTAGGGGGCAAAACTGCCAAACCCCTAAACTTGTAACACCAAAGGACGAGTTTTGCAACACTATTATACACCCTGGAGGGCCATTTTTGCCATTTCCACAAACTATATCACCACAAGGACGTTTATTGCAAAAGCTCATATAACATTGAGGGACCAAATGTGCCAATCGCCCAAAGTTTTACCCTGTTACCCAAAAACAAACTTTCCCGCCCTTTTAAACCCACAACTGTTCACGGGTCTTCTTCACCCCTTTTACCCTGCAACCCCATGAATTCAATGGATAAGACCCTCTCCTTTAACCCACTAATACCCTATCACATGTTGCAATTGCCAAGTTGGCAATCCCACACTTTCCAAGCACAATCCAACGATTGTGATGAATTTGAAGAAACACAAATGTTGATGTATGGCCAAGATTGCTTTGGGATTTCACTCACAATACAAGCACAGCTCAGTTTACACTCACAGAAGAAACACACATTGAAGACCTAAGCTTTTAAGTTTTAGTATAAAAAGTCCAAATATAAACCATAAAAGGTCATCTTTGATCTAATCTCTTACTTTTAAACTATTTTTTTATCTAGTTAAACTTTCTCAGATTATTGCAATTATCAATCAATTTCCATCTATTTAATTTGTTTTGAGTTTTAAAATGAAAAATTGAAGTTTTAAGTACAATCTTAAATCCCTTGTTGTTCCTTTGTTAAAAACCCTCATTAATCTAAATTAAGCTCTTATATAAACATATAAGTAACCTGTTTTATTTATATATTAAAAACTTCAAAAAAAAAATTCACAAAAAGAATTCACCCTCAAAAATACCACAGCTGATTTTTGGATGATAAGCCAAACTTGGATGGGCTTATGGACTTTACTAGCTTGTCTTTGACAAGCTAGAGCTTGTAGAATTGCTTAGTTATAAGCTTGTTTGCCCTGTTTAAGCAAGGGCATTGTAAGTCTTCATTTTTCCATTTTTTAGCTTATTTACTATTCAAGTGCTTATTCCTGCTTATTTCTTGTTTGTATTTGCTTATTGTTGCTTAAATATGAAATTTAATGCTTATTTATGCTTTAGTATAGTTTAAAAATCTTTTGTGCAAATATTTCTTATTAACTGTCTTATATGGCTTTGAAAAATGCATAAGCTTTATAGCTTTAATCCGGGCTTATATAACTGTTTAAATTTGTCATCCAGCTCTAAATAAGCCATTGAACATCTGGTCTTTGAAGTCTAAGTTTTAAAAATCAAGTTATAAGCCGTAAATTTGATTTTAGATTATTAAAGGGGTGTTTGGGTTAAGACTCAAAGTGGGTCAATTGGTGTCAAAACCACTTGGGTCAATTTTGGCCAGATTGCATAACCATTTTTAGTTAGTATAAATTAGTTTTTATAGGTTTAGAGAGTTTAAAATTTGGTTTTAAGGTTTTTATAAACCACCCTTTGAATCTGTGGTGACAGAATCAATTCAAAGGGCTTTGTTGGATTAAGCTTGTTAATAACAGCTTTTGAGCCTCATTTTGTGTTCAAATTGGTGTCAAAGTAGAGTAGATATAGAGTCCTTGTGGTTTACTAAGCTAGTCAAAATTCTGTCAACACTTAGAGTAAATTTTTCATTGTTTTTAAAGTAGCCTCTTTGATTCTCAAATTTAAGTAAGTAAAAAATGTTTTTAGCTAATGAATCTCTGAGCACAAGCTCATTAGGGGCTTGTCTCAATCTGTTTTAGCTTATTTATCTATTTAGAGCATATTTGGTGGCTTATCTCATGGGCTGCAATTAGCCTTTTGAGTCTGCCAAACCACCAAAAAGGCTCCCCTGGTGCAAAAACTACTTTTATCAGCCCTTTTTAACTGCTTATTTGCTTTTCTTTCTCTTGGTATTTAGCATTTTTAGAAAGCTTATAGGCTAAGCCTTAATCCCTTGCAAGCCCCATCCCTTTGGACCCATTCTTCTTGCTTAAATTTAAGCACAAATGTGCCCATTTGTCTGTTTTGTAACTAGCTTATAGCTTAAGTTCTAAATTGCTCATCTGAGCTTACAGCCCATTGCATTTTGCTTATTACTTGTGTATTAGTGCTTATTAGGTCTATTTAGTAAGCTTTCATAAGCCCACTCTCATTGTACTTAGCTTAATTTGTATAAAAAGCTTAAACAGTTTTAGTTAAACTTAAAAATCAAAAAGACTTAACTAGCTTTTTCATTCTTTTTTTGCTTATTTTTCTTTCAAAATTGTTTTTGATTCTTGATTTGTATAGATTTTCAGTCAAGCTTTTAGATTTTATAAGTTGAAAAGCCTCAAGTGTCTGTCTGGTGGCTTAAAAATAAGCCCAAAGTGGCCTGTTTGTCTGTTTTGCATAAATTTTCTATGTCAGATAGCTTATTTGAATTTCTTAGCTTATTTTTCATTCCATTGTGCTTATTTAGTCTGAATTTGCTTATTAGGATTGTTAGGGATCTGTGTTTGCTTATTTTCCTTTCCCATTTGCTTATTTGATCTTAATAAGCCATCTAGTTTAGCATTTAACCTTAGTTTAAAAAGTAAAGTGTTCTGTCTGTCTTATTTGTGCTTTTTCAGCTTATCTACTTAGTTTCATCCAAAAGTCCAAGTTTTAAAAGTGCTTATTTTTGTGTGTTTAACAAGTCCTAAAAGAAAATTTTGCAAAAAATAAAATAAAAGGGGAAAGTGGAAGTCAAGGGTGAGCCTGAGCTCGAACCCAAGACCTCAACACTTTCAACCCTTTTAACACACACACTCTCTACCGCTGTGCTACAATAGCTCATCCGGTAGAGTTTGTGTGTGTTTTATTCTTATACACGTTTTTGGCCCAATAAGCTTATAAGCTGTTTTGATTTTTCACAGCTTATTACAATAAGCTGTGTGACCCGTTTTAATTTTCTTAGAATCCTCATAACTTGATCTATTTTCTGTAATTTTTATAGAATTTTATAAATTAGTTTCGTATTTTTTATAATTTATGTTGTTTAAAAACTTAAAAAATTCATAAAAAATAAAATATTAATCAGAAAAATATAAATCTTTTTTTTAAATTTTCTTTTATTACATAGTTTCTAGGAAAAATATTAGTGTTTTCATAGGGTCATTTTTGCAACTTTTCATTTTTTAAAGAACGGGATTCGATCCCGTTCTCGTTCCTTCTCGTTTTTAACTCAAATCAACTCCGTTTTCAGTCTAGTTTTTTTAAACTTCCTTTTTAGTCACTTAGGACCCATTAAAAGTTAAAAAATCATTTTAGGATTAAAATTGAATAATTTAGGTTTTTAGCTCGCGTTTTTAAAGTTCCGTTCTCGTTTTTAGGATTAAATAACTTTTCTGTTATCATTTTTTGGTTTACCTTGATCGTTTTTGCATTTTTAATTGTAGTGATAGAAAAACCAATCATAACCTCGTTCCATTCAAACATCGATTATCAATTCGTCATTCGACTTTCAATTGCACACCTCGTTGGGACTTAACGACCCGGGAAATCAAACTTTCGGATATATATTGATTCTATTTGTGAATTTTGACTTTTTGCCTTGGTCAAGGGCAATTGGTTAGGATTTTCCTAGTGTAGTATTATATATATACTATCAATCGAATCAAAAGGCTTAAAGGGGATTTGGCTAGGGCCGATAAGGGAAAGGCAAGGCTGATGGTATTTGAGGGGAAGGCAAAGTAGGCAAAGGATGATTTTGATCTGGTTGATGCTCTTGATCTTGAAAACAGAATCAAAAAGCTTTTAGAGGATATTTAATAGGTTTCTAAAGGCAAAGAAGACAAAAGAGGCAAAGGAGTCAAATGAGGCAGAATTAAAGGTGAAAAAAGGTATGCTTTTTGTTATTGAGTCAAGATTTTCACTTACTGAGTCAAGTTAGATAAATACAACATACTATACAAATGATTGCAGAAGTTGTTGAAGTATCTAGTGATGAAGGTTTTTTTTTTGTGATGAAGATGTGGTCATGTTTAATGATGTTAAATATCTACTCAGTGATGCTGAGATAAGGATGTTTAAGGAGAGACCCATAACATTAAGAGCTCCCACTGCTTCCACTTCTATAAGATCAAGAGCCCCCACTGCTTCCACAAGATCCAAAGCTCCTATTGCATCAACTTCTACTGTAAAAGCTGCTTCCACTGCTCCAAGAGGGTATAGGAAAATAGTTATGACAGGATGTGTGCTTGCTTTAAGAGCTCCCAATGATCCTAATGCTCCACCATCTTTAACTACACGAAAGAGGAAGCCATGACCGGATTTGTTGTATGTTGATGTTTAGAAACTTTTTTACTTGGTTTAGTATTTGTATTTTGATGTATAACTATCACATTTGGGTTGTTGACTCTGCATGACCGGATCTTTTAAACGCTTATCAGATATATGCTTTTGGCTTATGATATCTAATAAGACTGATATATGATATCATATTCATTAATATTTTATATTTTGACTGCATAAAGGGGTGTTTGGATATGATTTGCAGAGTACAAACTGCAAATGCAAATGGTTATTTGACTGCATTTCCATTCATTTGCAAATGACATTTAGCATTTGCAGTTTGACTTTCTAAAGTCAAACTTCAAATGCGATTGCTATGATTTGACTGCAAATTGGAAAATGTAGTTTGACTACATACGTGGGTGTTTGGATATGATTTGCATAGTTCAAATTGCAAACTGCAAATGCAAATGGTCATTTAAATGCATTTTCATACAAATGCAAATGACATTTGGCATTTGCAGTTTGACTTTCTAAAGTCAAACTTCAAATGCAATTGCTATGATTTACAGAGTAAAAACTGCAAACTACAAATGCAAATGGTCATTTGACTGCATTTCCATTCAAATGCAAATGACATTTAGCATTGGCAGTTTGACTTTCTAAAGTTAAACTTCAAATGAAATTGCTATGATTTAACTACAAATTGCATAATGCATTTTGACTGCATTTCCTAAACATCATCATCTAATCTAACATGTAAAAAATTTCAAAAGCAATGTTTCAAGGCATATATACATTACCAAGTGGCATAGTTCAGTGCATACAATCCTAAAATTTAGTGCATACAATCTGTTAGATATAAGAAAAAGACTCGGTCACCCCATGTATTTTACTGTTCATTATAGCTCGTAGTTTAATAGGTAAACATATGACTTTCGGTATTGTAAGAACTATAAATACCTCTTCCAACTTTGGAAGAGGTAAGCATCTATTCATTTTACACATACTATTTAGTGTGTTTATTAGTTTCTCTCTCAACCATTCTCTCTCTCTAACTTTTTCTCTCTAGATCTCTCTAGATCTATACATGTTTGTGTGAATTCAGGATCCTACAAAACTCTTTTAGCTTATTTGAGCTTTTTAGCTTTTGAAATTGCTTAAGTAGTATTTAGTTTTGCTTATTAAGATAGTCCAAGTCCCTTTTAGCTTATTTCCTTCAGTTTAGAGCTCATTTAAGCTTATTTGCATTTTAGCTTAAAAATCTTAAGTTTTATAGCTTTTTAAGTTCTCTTTCATTTTAAGCTTAGTTTAAGTCCTTTTAGTTGCTTATTTTTGTTCAATAAAACATACACAAACATCATACCGGATGAGCTGTTGTAGCACAGCCCCTGGTAATAGAGTTGAGTGCAGTTTAAAAGGGTTGAAAGTGTAGAGTGATCTAAGGGGTTCGAGAACTCAGTCTCACCCTAGACTATCCACTTTACCCCCCTTTTATTATATTTTTATTTTTGGCCAAAAAATTTTCATTTTAGGACATTGCTAAACACACTAAAATCAGTCACTTTTAAAACATTGGACTTTTGGAAGAAACTAAGTAGAATAAGGCTAAAAAGAAATTCATCAAACTAAGACAGACAGAACACTTTAACTTTTTAAACAAAGGATAAGAATGTTAAACTAATGGCTTAATTAAGATCAAATAAGCAAATGGGAAAAGGAAAATAAAACAGCAAACACAGATCCCTATACAAATCCTAATAAGCAAATTCCAGACTAAATAAGGCACAATGGATGAAAAATAAGCTAAGAAAAACAAATTCAATGCTATCTGACATAGAAAAAACTAAGCGAAACGAGATAACACATGCCACTATGGCCTTAATTTTTAACAGCCACCAGACAGACACTTGAGAGCCTTATTCACTCACCTATAAAAGTCTAAAAGCTTGACATGAAAATCTAACAAATCAAGAATCAAAACCAATTTTGAAAGAAAAATAAAGCTAAAAATAAGGCCATTGAAAAATCTAGTTCAAGTCTTTTTATTTTTTTAAGTAAAACTATAAAAACAGTTTAAAGATATATTTAAAACACAATAAAGCCAAAGTACAAAAGAGAGAGGCTTAAAGTAAGCTAACTAAAATAGACCTAATAAGCACAAATACACAAGTACAAAGAACAATGCAAATGGGCTGTAAACCTCAGAATAAGCAATTTAGGAACTTAAAAGCATAAAAGCCTAGTTACAAAAAAACAGACAAATGGTGCACCTTTTTTGCTTTAATTTCAAGCAATAAAAGGAACAAAGGGGGTTCAACAGGGATGGGGCTTGCAATGGCTAAAACTTAACCCCGTATACGAGGAATATTTCTAAAAATGCTAAATACCCAAGAGGAAAAGAAAAAGCATAATTAAGCATGAATTAAAAAGGGCTTGATTAAAATCGTTTTTTTGCACCAGAGGGAAATAGCCTTAGAGGAGGTTTTGAGCAGTCCCAAAAGAAGCCCTAATTTTTGGCAGCCACGACCTTAGATAAGCCACCAAATAAGCTCTAAAAAGATAAATAATCTAAAAACAGATTGAAGACAATCCCCTAACATGAGCTTGTGCTCAGAGCAATCATTAGCTAAAATCATTTAATTACTTACTTAAATTTGAGTAAAATCAAAGAGGCTCCTTTAAAAACAAGAAAAATTTACTCTAAGTGTTTGACAGAATTTTTGACTAGCTAGTAAACCACAAAGGACTCTTATATCTAAGAACACTACTTGACAACCTAAATTGAACACAAAATACGGCTCAAAAGCTGTTAATAAACCACGCTTAATCCAACAAAGCCCTTTGAATTGATTCTGCACCACAGATTCATAGGTTGGTTTATAAAAACCAAAAACCAAATTTTAAACCTCTCCAAAACCTATAAACACTAATTTATACTAACTAAAAATGGTTATGCAATCTGGCCAAAATTGACCCAAGTGGTTTTGACACCAATTGACCCACTTCGAGTCTTAACCCAAACACCTCTTTAACAATCTAAAATCAAATTTACGGCTTATAACTTGATTTTTAAAACTTAGACTTCAAAGTCCAGATGTTCAATGGCTTATTTAGAGCCTGATGAACAAATTTAAACACTTATATAAGCCAGGATTAAGCTAAAACAGCTTATACATTTTTCAAAGCCATATAAGACAGTTAATAAGAAATATTTGCACAAAAGATTTTTAAACTATACTAAAGCATAAATAAGCATTAAATTTCATATTTAAGCAACAATAAGTAAATACAAACAAGAAATAAGCAGGAATAAGCACTTGAATAGTAAATAAGGTAAAAAATGGAAAATGAAGACTTACAATGCCCTTGCTTAAACAGGGCAAACAAGCTTATAACTAAGCAATTCTACAAGCTCTGGCTTGTCAAAGACAAGCTAGTAAAGTCCATAAGCCCATCCCAGTTTGGCTTATCATCCAAAAATCAGCTGTGGTATTTTTGAGGGTGAATTCTTTTTGTGAATTTTTTGAAGTTTTTAATATATAAATAAAACAGGTTACTTATATGTTTATATAAGAGCTTAATTCAGATTAATAAGGGTTTTTAACAAAGGAACAACAAGAATTTAAGATTTTACTTAAAACTTCAAATTTTCATTAAAACTCAAAACAAAATTACAAGACTTGGAAATTGAAATTGCAATAAGCTGAAAGTTTGACTAAGATAAAAAACTAGATTAAAAGATAAGAGATAGATCAAAGATGCCTTTTATGGCTTACATTTGGTCCTATTTATACTAAAAACTTAAAAGCTTAGGTTTTCAATGTGTGTTTCTTCTGTGAGTGTAAACTGAGTTGTGCTTGTATTGTGAGTGAAATCCCAAAGCAATCTTGGCCATACATCAACATTTGTGTTTCTTCAAATTCATCACAATCATTGGATTATGCTTGGAAAGAGTAGGATTGCCAACATGGCAAGGCATCTTGTGACTAAGGTTTTAGTGGAGAGGGGGTGAGGGTTTTACCCATTGAGGTTTTGGTGTTGCAGGGTAAAAGCGGGGGAAGACAACATGTGACCCTGTTCTTGGGATTTGTTGGCGGGAAAATTAGTTTTTGGGTAACAAGGAAAAGGTTTGGAGTGATGGCAATATTGGCCCCCCAAAGATATATGTGATGTTGCACCCTTAGTCTTTGTGATGTAAAGTAATTTAGGGGTTGGCAAAAACAGCCTCTCAAAGTTATATGTGCTTTTACACCGTGAGTCCTTTGTGGCATATAACTTTGTGACTTGGCAGAAACAGTCCCTCAACCATATAAGAGTTATTATAAAATTAGTCCTTGTGATCTATAACTTTAAGGTTTGGCAGATTTGGCCCTTGAAGTTATAAATACCATATTTGCACTTTAAGTCCTTGTGATTCAAGTTTGATGACTTGACAACTTCAGTCCTTGACTAATAACCTCGAAAAGTTATAAATCTCAATCCCCCTCGACTAATAACCTCGAAAAGTAGCTAAGTGTTCGTCAAGGGGAACTAAGGAATCAATAGCTTCGACAAGTCCTGTTTTTACCATTTTTTTATATTTACACTAACTATCCCTAATTTTTTGGATTTTTCCTTTTTCTTTTCTTAACTAACTAACATGTTTGACTTCCTTTATTTTATCAACATTGGGATCATAGAATGAGAAGCGCCCATAGAATAATCTATGGATGTCCTGACGGATAAATTTATCGTCTCCGATTTTTCACTAGTCTTAAGCTAAGAGTAAAAATGAAATCACCGCTGAG
>BQNB010185288.1:0-12231 GCA_026074375.1 Tanacetum coccineum
GTAGTACATGTTAAGTTTAGAGTGCATTGAGTCCATTTTATATGATCACATTTTAATACAAGTTAGGTTTAGTTTAATCACATTTTCTCTCTTTATCCAAAATATTAATCCCTTGATATTTTAGATATCAATTGATTAAACATTTAGGGACAAAATGTTACACAATATCTAATAGGAACATTTTAATGCTCCCCCTTAAATTATGAGGAAATTATATAAGACAGTGCTGAGTACAATAATTTGAAAAACAAAATTGAATTTACTAAGAAAATTTTGAAAATTTTGTACTCAAGCACTCCTTAATATCACCATTAAGTCTACACTACATATATACAAATTCACAAATGTTTATTGTTTATGAGGTTTGAGCTGTTATGATGAGGACATCATATGATATTATATGGTCCTTTGCAGCAGCTGAAAGTCTCCCTCGTACGGTCTCCCACCAACAAATTTTTCCAGACTCCGCATGATGCTTCTGTTCTTGAGTTGTTTATCAATCGCCTTAATCATAGCTCCTGCTCTATCATTGTCTACCTTTTTCTAGTACGTCTGTGGCAGATCCTTCATCCTGATTCTCTTCAGAATATCATCAAGAGCAGTCCGAACATCGTTGAGTGTACCGTCACTGAATTTGTGGAGTTCATTGATACGCATCAATTTGTTCTTCTTGTCTTTATTCTAATATATAAAGCCTCTAGGATTTGGGTATGCTGAGTATGTTGGCAATCGTTTAAGATCTGATCTGTACATGTCCGACCTTATGAGATTGAGCTTCTTTTGGTAACTTTCGACACCTAACTGAAGATCTTCCATACGCCTTTGGATGACAATGCTTCTAGTAAACATTCGCAATGAAACATTCAGAGCTAAGCGTTCTTTAATAGTAAGGTTTGTCAGCTTGCCTTGAACTAGAAGTAGCAGCATGTCTTTGATATCTTATAAGTGAAGCCTCTTGTAATTGCCTTCTTTGAATGTATACAACTTGTCATCATTTCTACGAACAATGATCCAATCCAAATGCTTGTAATTATGCCATTTGACAATCTGAAGCTTTGTAACAGCAATGATTCTGTGCTTAGAGTAGAAATCACGAGCAGATTCCATGTTGACAGCAAATCCATAGAATTACTAATGCTTTTGACCCTAGTGAGAGATTCCCTATAGTGCATATTTGTCGTAGATAATCTGCACAGGACTCCACATGGTGTTTGGAACCATGTCTTCAATCCATTTGACATGCATATAATCTGCAGCCTTGGTCTTCGTTACTAAAATTGCATAAGTTCGGCTTGAGGTACCACCCCTTAAATACACAAGGTCGTTGTTTATGAAGTGATCAAAAGGTATAACACGTCGACCTTGTTAATTGGGTATCAAAGGTAAGGGCTTGCGCAGATCATGTGGATATTGTTGGCCTTTATGGTTGTTCCAGTCAAGCTGATCAGTTGTTTCCTTGTAGACTTCTTCAAGAAAATATTCAAGTTCCACCAGACTCTTGCACGATCCTTTCATCAGCTCGAATATTGGACCAGCTAATAATTCAAGAGTCAAAGTATCAACTTTAAGCCGATTCATCACGAATGCTGAAAAGTCTAGAGGAGTATCTAGCAGCTCATTAAACGAGTCACGAGTATCTTCTTTCCTAGCCAGATTGCAGATCCAAGGTTGAATTGGTCCATGAGCAGCAGGCAAAGTCTTGTTCCAATTACGATCGGGAGTTGGAGGTTTTGTTGGTTTTTGAAACCAATTATGATACTGAGTGGTCTCATCAACAGGTTGATCTTCAGTAAATCCTGTATCGAACTCCTGATGTGTGGGTTCTTCCAAGTCTTCGTCAGCGTGTATTGGTTCCTCTACTTGAGTAGACTTGCCAGTAGACGTGTGATGAGATTTGGACCCTTCTTTAGACTTGCCCAATGACTTGGAAGTCTTCTCCTTTGGTGCACTTGTTAATTCAGGTTCTTTTCTAGCTCTTCTTCTCTTTGACCCCCGGTTTGATCTAGCGGAGGGTTCTTCGTCTTCATCCTGATCATCTTGACGTCTTTTAATCGTGATGGTATCTCCATATGTGTCAAGTATGAGTTTGTCACTTTCATAAGCGTCAACCAATGCTTTGTAGAGAGTCTTCTGATGATTGGATCGGTGGATTGATTTGTTACTCTCAATTTTATCTATGAGAATTTTCTTCAGTTCGAGTTCAGAAAGGTTAGCTGCTACAGCATGAGATGTCTTGGCTTCATTGGATGAACGAGTCAGTATTTCAGCTTCAAGTTGTTCATTTATAGTCTTCTCAATTCATGGCAGAATCTTAGTGACTTGCTCTTTGATGATTTTCTTGATGTTGTTATAACAACCCAAAATTTTCACCAATGTAATATCTCTCTGTTATATAATATATCACTTTTTCACGGGGAAATTTTTGCTTTAATCTCTTATTATGCAATGTAACTTGCATAACTAAAGTTAACGAGCTCACGCAACCTACCTATGACAATCCTATCTTCATATATATCAAGCAAACATCATAACATGTCAAGTCAATGATCTATTATCCATTTTATCATATGCATTAGCTATTTAACATAGTTTTCACAATGATATTATCAAATGAGCATAAACCATTATCGTTTATGCCTAAACCCTAATTCCATGTAAAGTTAACATCTAAAGTGAATGTACAAGCTACTAAAGCACATGAACAAGTAATATAACATCTCACTTGAATATACTTTCCTTCCAAAAATAAGGTACAAGTCCTTTAAAGCTTAATGTATAAGTCATTAATGCACGATATCCAAAATAACTATTTTACCTCCGTTTTCCTAAGAAATCTTATACAATTTATCAAGTACATGTTTCAAGCAAGTCATATACTTCATTTACAATCCATATTCATTCTCATTTCATGAAATTTCAAGAAATTCAAGTTAGAAACCCTAACCCGAGCTAAATAGTAAACCATGACCCGTTTCTTGGTTCTTATCCGTTTTTAACCTCAACCATTACTCAAATAAGTTGTAATAACATAAATTACAACATTACAAATCATATTCCATCATCATTTCACCATTTTTATAACAATATACACGAATTGAATCATGAAAACCCTAGACGAACCCTAATTTGAACTCGCGAACCGTTTAACCATTTTCACCCATTTTAAACGCAAACCACTAATTAAATTATGTTATAAACCCTTAATACAAGTCTTATAATCCTTAATCTATCATTTCTAATTCAATTCACTCAAAATCCAAGCCAAAAATCCTAACCGAATCCAAAACTGACCCGCGACTCATTTTTTTGTAATTTCTACCCATTTTCAATGTAACCAAGCATACACACTCCACAATGACTAAGCTACTTTAGCTAAGAGAAGCTTACAAGCACCTCTAAAGAATAACTTGGCCACCAAGAAGGCCACATCTCCCTCTTTTGCTCCATAATAGCCGCGACACCACAAGGAGTGTCCACCTCTCCAAGTTAAGCTTCTAGTCTTGCTAATTCATACCATAGCCTTCCATGTCACTCCATAGATTCTCCACATCACCCCCTACCCCCACCTGTCTAAGGCCTGGTCTCTAAGCTCCTTTAACCTCCAAGGCCTCATTCGACTATAAAAGGAGCTTCGCACCCTACATATCAACTCATCCCCCACATCTTCTTTCTATAACCCACATAGCAGCAAATCTCTGCTCAAGAAGTTCCTAAGAGGTTCCAAGAACAATAATCAAGAGAAAGATTGAAGCCTTGAAGCCTCGAAGAAGGAAAACTAGGCGTACAAGTACATTTTGACCCATACAACCCGTTTTCCTCCATTTTCGATTCTCAAAGCTCAAACCCAGGTTATATAATCTTCAAACTTGTTCCTACATTCATATAATACTCATATGATCATGCATGAACTCATGTTAAAGCTTTTAATCTAAATTTCTAGGCGTTTTTTCATTTTGATCCAAAATCGAACCTATAAACCCTAATTCTATGTTTTTCTTTGAACTAAATGTTATAATGGTTAAATGTTGTTATAACCTATCTTAACTAATGTTAATATAACAACTTTATTGATTCTTGAAGGAATTTGAATTAAAAACCTACGCATTTTCGTTTAAAAACCCTAATTCGACTCGTTTTGATTTCTAGCTTAACGAATCATGATTTTAAACTTTCGTTATGTTAAAACTTCTCATTTTAGCTTATACTAATAAGCTATAACCTGCAAATATCATTTGAAGTCTTAAAATAAGCTTGCATGGCGTTTTAGACTTGTTTTGCAAAAGTATTCCATGCAAGGGGTATATATCGTAACTTTCTAAAACTTATAACTAAAAGGGCTGAAAATGTCATTTTATCAAAGTTATAACTATAGGGGTCTATTATGTCACTTTCCAAAATACAAGGTTTACTTTGTACATCTTTTAAACTAGAAGGACCAAACTTGTAAAAGTGAAAACTCCAAGGGTATACTTTGCCATTTTTCATTCTTAAGGGTCTAAAATGTAACATTTTGAAAAAGTGTAGAAATGTGTTCAAAACCTTATAAGAAATAACTTTAATTAACGATTGACGTGCTTATCATTTCCAGTTATTGAGCAAAACGCTTAAAACCAATTATGTTATAAATATTATATAATTCATCATTGATATGCTTTTAAAAATCATGAATCTATATCGTACCACAATACTAGGGAGCTTCATATTAAGGGGTTTCATCTTGGTATTACGTTCTGACTGAGTTGTTGGGTTTACGAGTTAAAGTGCCCTAGCTCCTCAAACGTTTACTGAAGACCTCGAATTAATGTATGGCCCGAACGGTTGGGGGGTGGGGTGATACAATAAATCCAAACTCTCCAATCAAAACTTATAACAATATTAAACTCTTAGAATCAAAGTTCTAGAGTACAATCTTCCTAAGACTCGACATATTATCCCAGGTTGCATAACGTGGATGTTTACTATCATCTTGCTATATCAACCTTCCCTGTTAAGATCATCGTCAGCTTTCATTTTTGAATATTTATTACAACTACCTATCATGTGAAGTTCATAACCTCGCCTTTACTTATTTACATGTTTTATAAACCCGCGAGGGGGATACATGCTTGTTACAAACTCTTTTACATACTCGTTTATCTTATAACAATGTGATTACTTTTCAAAGACATAATGAATTCATAACCCCACATTTCAATATTTTGAATACTTTATTAACCTGTGATACCTGATATAAACCATGAATGCAAGTGTTTTTCCAACTGTATGCTATCCAGATATATTATTGCCTAAGTAGCTTCTAGTGCCATTATTTCCATATCATTAATCATTAATTACTTGCATTGTGAGTGAGCGTCTTTGCTCAAGAAGGTCCTAAGAAGTCTCAAGATCAGAAGTGAAGCAAAAGAAACCAAGAAAAGAAGCCCCGGAGTCGTTATTCTAGGCGTACGAAGTTAAAAGTCCCGATTTCGACCCGTTTTCAAGCTATAAGCTCAAAACCAGGTTCCATAAGCTCACATTCTGTTTTCCTACCCTTATAATGTTCATATGATCATGCTAAAACTATGGTTAAAAGCTTTGAACTCAAAAACATATATGTTTTACCTTTTTGATCTAAACCGAGCTCATGAAACCCTAATTTCATGTTTTTGCTTAATCTATAAGCTAAACTTGTAAACTATTGTTATAATCTATCCTAATAAGCTTATCTAACATTATAATAACCACTTTATCAAGTCTTGGAGGAATTTGAATTAAAAACCTACGCGTTTTCATTTAAAAACCCTAATTCGACCCGTTTTGATTTCTGGCTTAACGAATCGTTAATCTGAACTTTTGTTACGTTAAACCTTCATATTTTAGCTTATATTAATAAGCTATAACCTACAAATTACTTTTCATATTGAAAAGTATCATTATGGATTTTGGACTAAATGAATGATAACGTCTCTTTTGAGTCGTTTTCTATGATTGTGTCTGTGATTCATGAAGTAATACCCCAGATTAGCTTCCGCTGCTATATTATCAAAATGGGGGTGTTACAGAGTGGTATCAGAGCTCACGGTTATAGAGAACAAGGGTAACACCTTAACTATAACTACTTTTCTTTAGCCATCAATGTCCTCCGTGCCACTACATTCCCTGAATTGTGAAGATGCCACTACTTTTCCCGAATACTATGTAAAAATACATAACTATTATACTATTATATAAGTAACTTATGTTATTTACTACTGGGTTGTTACAGTCATGTCTTCGTCCCCTCACTCATCCGATTCCGATATTGAGAATACTTTTTCCTCCACGAACATTCTAAACTATTTCCCAGCCTCACCGAGAAACGTTTCTCCTGAATCTTCCGATGATTTTACTAAGTATCTTTTGGACATACTAGTCTTCTCACCTTTACATGATGATCTGTATATAAAGAACATACAAGCATATGATGCTATTCCACCACCCCAAGTTATTATTGCTCTACCAGCTGTTTTACCACCATCTCCAGTATTATCACTATCACCAATGCTTGATTCTTGAGATTTCTTTCCTTCTGAGTAGATTTCATCACCTAAAGACACTGAAACACCTATATCTCCATCTTCATCAGTAGGATCTTCATCATCGGTTAGGTCAACTACATCATCACCAGACTATCCCTTCATTATGAGAAGATATTTTTCTGAGGGTCTCGAGAGTAAAAGTTTCATTAATTTCCTTTTTCTCGAGATTACCTTCATGAGGATTTTCTAGTCTAGATAAATGGTCGGCCGCAAGATTCTCTGCTCCTTTTTATCACGAATAATAACATCGAATTCTTGGAGAAGGAGAATCCACCAGAGCAATATTGGCTTAGCATCTTGCTTAGCAAGAAGATACTTAAGAGCCGAATGGTCCGTATACACTATGGTCTTTGATAAGACTACGTAAGGCCGAAATTTCTCGAAAGCATACACCACGGCTAATAACTCTTTTTCCGTTGTAGTGTAATGTGCTTGAGCATCCATCATGGTTTTACTTGCATAGTGTATAGGCTGAAATTGTTTGGTCTTACGTTTCCCCAAGACTGCACCTACCATATAATCACTAGCGTCGCACATAATTTCAAATGGTAGGTCCCAATCGGGGGCAACTAAAATCGGGGCTTTGGTTAATTTTTTCTTAAGTATATTAAACGCTTCAATACATTCTTTCGAGAAAACAAACGGAGTTTCTTTTTCAAGAAGATGGGTCATCGGCCGGGCGATTTTAGAAAAATCTTGGATAAAGCGACGATAGAACCCGGCGTGACCTAAAAAACTTCGAACGCCTTTGACGGTAGTCGGATAAGGGAGTTTAGCTATAACATAAACTTTAGCTCAGTCGACCTCAATTCTGAAATTTGAAATCTTATGGCCAAGGACAGTGCCCTCTTTAACCATGAAATGACACTTCTCCCAATTTAGAACTAAGTTAGTGTCTTCACACAGTTTTAGCATTTTGTCTAAATTGGAGAGGCAAGATGAGAAAGAATCTTCGAAGACCGAGAAATCATCCATAAAGACCTCCATTGTCTCCTCGATCATATCGTGGAAAATGGCCATCAAGCACCTTTAGAACGTTCCCAGAGCATTACATAAACCAAATGGCATACGTCGGTAGGCAAACATCCCATAAAGGCAAGTGAAGGTGGTCTTCTCTTGGTCTTTCGGGTCAATAGGTATTTGAAAATATCCGGAAAAACCATCAAGAAAACAATAGTATTCATTTCCCGCTAAACGTTCTAGCATTTGATCAATAAAAGGCAACGGGAAATGATCTTTACGAGTGGCATCATTAAGCATTCAATAATCAATACAAACTCGACATCCCGTAACTAACCTAGTGGGTATTAACTCATTTTCTTCGTTTTCAATTACGGTTATGCCACCCTTTTTAGGCACACAATGAACGGGGCTCACCCACGGACTATCAGAGATAGGGTAAATCAATCTGGCATTGAGGAGTTTGATAACCTCCTTTTTGATAACCTCATGAATTTTTGGATTCACCCTTCTTTGATGTTGAACCGCTGGTTTGAAGTCATCTTCCATTAAGATCTTGTGAGTACGAAAACTAGGGTCAATACCCTTAATGTCGGAAATCTTCTATGTGATGGCCCGTTTGTGTAACTTAAGAACTTTTAAAAGGGCGGCTTTTTCTTCATCTTTTAACTCCTTAGAAATTATGACGGGTAATTTATCGGTTCCCTCTAAAAATGCATATTCTAAATGAGAAGGTAAATCCTTAAGCTCGAGTTTCGGTGGTTCTTCGATTGAAGCTTAGTTATTGTAACATCAATTTCCTTAAGGTTATCCTTCTTCAATAGAGGGAGAGTTGGAGACGGGTCTTCATTTAACAATTTTTCAAGGTAAAGAATGTCTCCCTCTGTGTCGTAATAATCGTCATCTAAATTAGAAAGCTCTTCCGGGGTATGTAGAAAAGTCTCAATTTCTTCCAAAATGAAATCTCCACCCTCAAAAAGAGTGAACGAGGGGGAAGAAGAAGCGATGATAGGATCCGAAGGAGTAGGATTGCCACTTGATGAATTATCCAAAAATCCGAGCACCTCTTGAGCATACTCCTCACATGTAACGTCTATGACATCGATTCGATTAACCGATGCATCATCATATCTATAGGAGTGACTCGAAGTGTGCCCGACATTAAAGGTTATGGCTTCATCATTATATCTAAGAGTTATTTCTTCACCATAAACATCAATTAACGCTCGTGCTATCCTTAGAAAAGGTCTCCCGAGAATGAGGGGAACCCTAGGATAGGCATCAAAATCAACGACTATGAAATCAGTCGGATAATGGAACTTCCCCACTTTAACGAAGACATCTTCGGCGACACCTTTTGGTCGAGTAATCGTTCGGTCCGCGAGTTCGAGAGTCATACGAGTAGAGGTAAGATCGGGAAGAGAGAGCTTCTTCCATACGGAAAGAGGCATAAGGTTGATGCTAGCGCCAAGATCGGCCAAGGCTAAGCATTCAACCATTCCCGGAAAATCACATGGTATGAGAAACTTGCCGGGGTCTCTAAGCTTTTCGGGCAATTTTTTAAGAAGCATTGCCGAACAATTCTCATTTAACGGAGTGTTAGCCAATTCAATCAATTTTTCCTTATTACTCAATAAACTCTTAAAGGGCGAAGCAAATTTAGGCATATGAAGTAAAGCATCTGCAAAGTTAATGTTGAAGTGTAATTTTTGGAAATTTTGAAGAAATTTTAGCATTTGATCATTATTTTTCTCACGAAGCTTTTGATCATTAAGTCTTGAAGGATATGGTATTAATGGTTTAGGCTTAGACTTTGAAGCAACTTTGGGCTCCAAAATAGGAACTTGGACAACCAGAGAGGTTGGATGTTTTCGGTACTTGGTTGTACCGTATCCTTTGTCACCTCGGTTGCATGTTCCACCACCTTAGGAAGAGAATAAGAAGTTGGTAGAATCGTAGGTCCATCGTAAGCAACACCACTTCGGGTAGTGATTGCTTTCAAGTCTCCTCTCGGGTTAACAATGGTATTACTAGGAAGTGATCCCAAACCCGAGGTACTTTGATTTTGATTTTGGTGTTGCATTTGAAAGAAATTAGCCATCATGTTCTTAAGCTCGTTGTTTTGAGTCATCATTTGAGTGTTTTGATTCTCTATCTTATTGGTTCTTGCATCGAGAGAAGATTTGAACTCGTTTCGTAATTCCGTCTTCATATTAGTTATTTAAGTTTGCATGCCTCTCAAAATAGCTTCATTACTCTTCATGTAGTTCGTTAACTCATTCGGAGGTTGAACTTGAGCTTGATTATTAGGAACTTGAAAATTTGGAGCTTGATAATTATTGTTTCCTCGATTGAAGTTTTGCCCTATCCTTTGATTGTTCGGAGCTTGATAATTCGGGGCTTGAAAATTCCCTTGATTTTGATTGTATATGTTTTGATTATTTTGTTGATTTGGTTGATTAAAACCGAGTGGTCTGAGGTAATTATTCGAGCGATAGCTTAGAAAATTACGGTCACCTTGCGGTTCGTAGGAATTACCCCCCGAATTATAGTTACCCGTAGTAGCATAAACGACCTCTTGAGTGTAGCCACCAACAGCTGGGCACTCGGTGAAAGAATGAGGACCACCACAAGTCTCGCACATCGGACTCACAGATTTGACCGATTGTATTTGTCTCATCATATCTAGAAAATTCTTATTCATCAATTCCAATTGTCGAACAACTTCTAGACTCTCGATAACAGTAGTAGAAGAGATATTTCTAGATGTCTCATCTCGAGTTGCTGAAGTGTCCCAATGGTTGTGGTGAGCGGTCATGTTCTTGATCAATTCGTAACATTCTTCCAATGTTTTTTGCATAAAAGTTCCTCCCGCTGCAGCATTGATGGTTTCCCGTTGGCTTAATGTCAAACCATTATAAAACGTATCAATTTGTGTAACTAAAAGCATGTTATGGTTAGGACACTGATCAATGGATAATTTGTAACGCTCCCATGCCTCGAATAATGATTTGTGCGGTTTTTGTTCAAATTTTGTAATTTCGTTCCTGAATTTAATCACCATTGAAGGAGGAAAATACTTCGAGAGAAATTTCCTTATCATATCATCGAAAGAGTGGATGGAATTCCTTGGAAGGCAATCATACCATGCGATAGCATGATGCGTCAAGGAATATGGGAAGAGAGATAAACGAAGGGCGTCATCAGAGACCCCATTTTGCTTCATATGTTGAGTTATTTCTAAAAATTTGTCAATATGTCTATTGGCATCGTCGCCCGATAATCTGTGAAATTGGCAAGTATTTTGAACTTGTTGGATCATGGGATGACAAAGTCCAAAATCCGTAGCCTAAATTGGAATCGGGGTAATTGGTCCACCCCATTCATTTATAGACGGTTGGCACAACTCCTCCATCAATCGGGGAGCTGGCACATTAGGAAATTATGAGGAATGCTCATAACTTCTTCGAAGGAGGTGGTCCCTGATTATTATGAGGAATGCTCATAACTTATTTGAAGTCGAAAAGAGATGACGGTTCACCTAAATTCCTTCGTCGAATAAGACTCTCGGGGTCTCTAAGCGACGAAAATAGATTAGAAGAAGTTGAGCGAGTGCTCATGCACTAAAAAGAAAAATAAGATATAACGAAAATATTTTTGTAACTGATAATCGAACAAGTGTACGGTAGCTCTCTAGAAAACGCACAAAGAAGCAGAGGAGCGGGTAAGCGTGAGGCGTTTTAAAAACCTACTCCTTTCGGGTCGAAGTTCGTAGGATCACCCTCCTTATACCTCTCTTATAGTTTGTTAATCTAAAGGTGAGCCGTTTTCACAAGTGACACAATGGTTAATTTTGTTGTTTTTTAATTTTTTTGGTATTTTATACTTTTTAGAAATAAATAAAATATTTTTGTTATTTTTATGGTTTTATAAAAGAAAATAGAAAATAATAAACGATAACTTCATGGGGAAGGGTCTTCAAAACACTTAATCTTCAAACTTCAACTTGATATTCGTTTCACAACCTCCCCGACAACGACGCTAAAAACTTGATTAGATCCAAATAGTATATATACAATTAAATATATAACTAAATTGTTGATCCCAGTCTGAATAGATCTTTCTAGCCTGTTAAGGGTGGTAGCCAAGCTGGATAGATCCAAACTAACTACAAGAGAAACAATGACTATGAACAATATAAGTTATGCGGAAACTAACTTATACTGCTAAGAAGAACGATGAATAAAACAGAACTTTGATTACTATTAATCTGCTAGATTACAGAATACTAACTATGAATATTTGTAAAACTTGTATATCTAACTAGTGTTGTAGGGTTCCTTTTATACACCAAGGAAACCCTAATGGGCTTACAAAACGCTTTAAGTGATCATGCATATCTATCCCTAATATATCTTATGCATATCACTTAAGCAATACTATCTATATATGCTAGCAGTACTAACTTACTACTAACAGTACTAACTCTACTACCAATACTAACATTTATACTGGCAGTACTAACTAACTAATACTAACAGTACTAACTTAGGAAAACATAAATCCTAGCAATCCTCCCCTAAACATGATTGTTCACTTGTTAACCTTCATGTTTCTTCAGTTTAAGCTTCTTGAACACCTAAAGGATGTATCCAAACACACTACATACTCTTTAATCTTTTCTATAATGAACTTGAGCTCTTTTGTTACTTTG
>BQNB010185291.1:0-12231 GCA_026074375.1 Tanacetum coccineum
CTCTGTTCTGACCTCCTACATTCCCAGTTACAACATTTCCTCTTGCATTGTTTCTCTGAAATGGTTTTCCTTGATTGTTCGCATTGTATCTTCTAAGACAGTAGCTTAACTCGCCGCCAGAGGCTATCAAACCGCTGCAAAGAATTAAGGCAACCCGCTGGTGGAAATTAAGGCAACTCGCCGAACACAACTCGCTGCCAAGCAACCCGCCGCGAAGAAATAATACAAACCGCCGTCTATATTTTAATCAAACCGCCGCTGAGTTTTCAAACCGCCAGAGTTTCCTTTAGATATTTGCTATTAAAATATTCAAACCGCTGACAACCTGTTCAAACCGCTGCCTAAGCAAACCGCTGGTAAGCAACTCGCTGCTTAGTATAAAGCAACTCGCCTCTTGAGCAACTCGCCACCTAAGCAACCCGCCGTGTGTCAGAGAGTTGGTAACCTACTGAATAAAATATTCCATTTTAATCAACTCGCCACGAAGAATATCAGCCAACTCTCCACGAAGAACAACGAACTTTATCACTTAAAAACACCAATAAATCACCCTTTTGAATGATTCCACTTGATTTCTTTTGCACAACTCAATACTACAAGGCTATAGCCACTAGTAACACCCAAACTTTAACATAACCAACATCAAAATCTAGAGAATCAAGAAAAACGAGCTAGAGCCTTCAAAAGTATACTTTTTGATCTAGATCAAGCATGAAATCGCACATACACACGATCTAATCATCCCATGTGCTCTGATACCAATTGTGGTATATCATAAATCATAACACGGGTTCGATTCTTGGATTTGGCTAGTTTCTAGAGAGAGAAACACATAAGAGAGTTTTTCTAGAGAGAGAAACTATGTGTTAAATGAAAATGTATAAAATGAACTAGCTTCCTCTTCCAAAGTTGGAAGAGGAATATATAGTACTTACAATAAATCGGGTATTAGTACCCGGTTAATTACCGAAAGTCATACGTTAAACTATTAACTACGAGCTATTAACAAACAGTTAAATACACTGGGTGACCGAGTCTTTTTCTAATATCTAACAATCTCCCCCTAAGGGAGGTCACCCCTAAAAATACTAAACTTAATCACTTCAAAAGCTAACTCAAAAACCCAATCCAATCCCCCTTTTGGGCTAGGCCGGTCGAACCAAGGGGAAACACCCCTTGGTGTTGACTTTTTAACTTTTCTACTATTTATGGTTAATTACATTTAATTACCCATTAATTAAAAAGTCTTTATAGTTAATTAATCATTACAAACTAATTAACGACCGTTAGTGATCGTTATCGTCAAAACAATAATTAATAAAAATAATAAGTATAAAGAAAATATTATTATAATATTAAATAAGAATGAAATCTAAGTATAAACTGTGTGACCCCGTATACATCACGAATATCCAGCTGTATAAATATCCGTATGACATGAGCACAAACCAACAACTCCTACTTGCGAATGTCTTTGTCATATAATACAAAATACTAACATTGATGAATAGTCTAGCAACATCATCAATGCTCTCAGAAATACCTGAGTATGCAGTTTTGGTAAACAACTCAGCCTTCAATGGTTTTAGTCAGTCATATCCTTTTGTTTCAGATACAATGTTAAAAGAGAATTAAGGTCGTTGATGAAGTTCAGTTAGTTCACTCACTGAATGGTATTCATCAGTCTGATGGCTTCAACTTTATACTACCTGAGTAGTAAGCTAAAAGATGCCATCAGAGAGTAATCATCAAGGAATGTTAATCCTCTTCCACAGCGTGTTAACTCAAACAATGAGTCTTTTTAGTAATGAATCTTGCATTTTGAATACTCTTAACCGTAAGTTCGCTAATCATTCAGGGACACTGAGGATTGACCTCCGCTAGAATGAATATCAATTACTTGTAACACTTTACCTATTTAAGTGGCAATATGACTACATTAATATACCAGGATTAAATTGTGGTCATGTAACCACTACTTCCTACAAAGTATGAGACTAATTATGGAAGAGTTAATTGGCCTATTAATCTTTCATAAATTCAAATACTATGGGTTTATAAGAATATCGTCTATAATAGGAGATTCACAACACGTACAAAGAATAAACAGAAAATATAAACACTTAAAATCGAAGGGTTCTTGATTTGTGCCTAAAATAAGAACAAACACTTGGTTTTATCCCAAGGAGGTATTCGTGTAACCCAGACATAGGGTCGAATAATTTTTTTGAAAAGTGATTACACGACTTCAAGTGATATCTGGTAACCTTAATTGATCATTACCTAGGCATTGATTACCTTCACCCTTACTGGGCATACTACAACCACCAATTAAAGAAGATTATCTTGTGATAATCAATGGCTGCTAGTGCTATGAAACACATGGCTTCAAACTTTGCCAAGCTTGACAAGTTTGAAGGGGTGGACTTTTATTAATTGAAGACAAATTGCACTTCTTGCATTCTAGCATGAGTGTGGTGTATGTGCTTACTACTCCTATTCCTAAAGATGGGGAAATGCTACCATGGAACAAATCAGGAAGAGGAACAAGTGGGACAATGATGACTATGTTTGCATAGGTTTAATCATCAATGGTATGCCTGATATTTATTGAATATTCATTAACCAAAAATGTATTGAATTCTTACTAAACAACAATAGATTCCTTTTGGAAGCCAAATATATGGCTGAGGATGCATCAAGTAAGAAGTTCCTTGTAAGTAATTTCACAAATTACAAAATGACTGATTCAAGACCAATAATGGAATAATACAATGATCTTCTTGGTATACTTAGAAGATTTACACAACACAAAATGAACATAGATGAGGCTATTCATGTCTCTTGTATTGGCAAACTTCCCCCCTTCTTGGAAAGATTTTAAGCACACCTTGAAACATCAGAAGGAGGAATGTTGAGTTGGTCAGTCATCTGCGCATTGAGGAGTCCCTTAGGGTGCAGGATAATGACAAGCCAAAGGGCAACAATGTTGTTGGTCGTTCAGTTGTCAATATGATAGAGCATAACAACTCTTTCGGGTACAATGACAACAAGGGTAAACATAAACATCAGGACACCAAAGCTGATCCTAACAAAAAGTATAGAATGACTTGTTGGAAGTGTTGGAAACCTAGACGCTTGAAAAAGGATTGAAAAGGTGGAAAAGTTGGCAACAAAGCCAATGGTTCAGGCACAAATGGTGTGTGTGATGGTTCAACAACTCTCTGAAAAGGTCAAATATGTTATAAATCTCTCAGGTGTATTATGTTACCATAGTATCTTGAGAGCTTACTTTGTGCAGACGATAGATCGTGCCGTAGAAGGGGTTGACTTATGATACAACTGGTGTATGTGTGTAAAGATAGATGCTGGTTCAAGACACGTGAGTCACTAAATGATGGATCTATTCTTCACATGGGAAATACGTCAACAACCCTGGTGCATGTACGTGGTTGTGTAGATCTTAGATTTAGTTTCTGGGAAGATTGTTACCTTTTAATGAGTTTGCATGTTCCTAATATAAGGTAAGAAAATTGGTTCAAGTAGTATTTTGAATAATTTTTGTTATAAATAAGTGGTTGAATCTTATAAATTTGTTCTATCCAAACATGGTGTGTTTATTATTTTTGGTTATTTGAGCAATCAAATGTTCAGGCTTAATATTGTTAATGATAATATTGGTTCAACCTTTACGTCAACCTCTAAACTTGAAATATATAATCCTAAGGCATGCTAGACGAGCCATGTACCACTAAAAGAGAGGATTGTCAAATACGATGAAGGGTTTATTCATACTCCAAATACTTCACCTCCTCCACTTCAAAATCACCCTAAACCTTAAGGTCATCCTCTCATAACTTCAACTTATATATTTGAAGTACCTACTTTCTTTTCATGTCTTCTTCTCATCTATCACGACATCCTCTAAATTATCCAAGAAACACAAAATCACCTCAACCGTATTTCTCATGTTGTCTTCTCATTCCTCCAACCAATATACTTGGATCACCTACCTTTTCCTCATTCCTTCAACCTATACACTCAAAGTACCTACCTTCTTGTCTTGCCTACTTCTCACCTCTCATGACCTTTTCTAAACTATCCAAGGAACACACAATCACCTTCACCTTTATTTCTCACATCTTCTCCTCATACCTCAAACCTATATACTCGGAGCACCTATCCTCTTCTCATTCCTCCAACATATATACCCGGAGCACGTACCCTCTTCTCATGTCTTCTTCTCAAACCTCCAACCTATATGCTCCAACCATAATCCACACTATACCTTTTTGCTTCGACAAAAGGGGGAGAAGGGAGTGTAAACGAGTAACTTTTAAACTCTACTATGTGCTATAGTTTACATAGTTTGTCATCATCAAAAAGGGGGAGATTGTTAGTGCAAATATTACGATATTTAATCTATACGATCTCTTTATGTTTTGGTGATGACAAACATGTAACTTGTAATACATAACGTAAAGTACGCAAGTTACTCGTAATCACAAATCATCAATGCATACATGCATCAACAACACTCGATGTCTCAAGTCTGCATCAACACCGACATTTGTTTGCACCCGACGTAAATCACATAAGGTATGTACAAACAAATTAAACTTGTAGGATGATCAAAGAAAAATATTTTTTTCTTAACCATTACATTTCTACAAAAGTATTTTTCACAAAAATAAATAAACACAAAATACTTTTTAATAAAAAAATGTTTTATTTAAATATAAAATTTGAAATCTAGGTTTCCCCCCAAAATGGAAGCTTCTATACCAAATACAATCTTCCCCACAAAAAGACAAAAAGTGGAGGGTAGTCTAGTGGCAGCCCCCTTATAGGGTCGGTGCCCCCCTAATATATCTGGGGCCGCTGGGACAACCATTGCCAGACTGTCAACTTTCAGCTCTTATAAATAGTGGGTCATCTCCAACTGATTTTATAACCCTTTTGCATGATTTTCTTTCAGTTCTTTCTCTCTCTAGATCTTACTAAATCTCTTTACACCTTTGATCATTTAACTTGTTTAATCTTGTTTAAATGTGATCCAATCTTCTATGCTTTCCTCCTTTCTTCAAGTGCAAGAGAAGAACTTCGGTCATCTTCAAGATCCGAAGTTATGTAGTCTAGTTAGTCCATTTGTAACATTTGTTACTTATAGATTGAGTCAATGTCTTCTCTGTTTCACTTCTGATTGTTCGAATGAGATGTTGAAGAAGATTCATGGCTTATTTCTCTGATGTATCATCTTTCAGGTTGAGAAGGTCCAGTTGTCGAATCAATGAGGTGCTAGATCATATCCTAATAAGTGATAAACTGATCCGTAGTTTCTTTTTCTTCTTTAACAGAACGATCAGGGAATGAGCTACTTGTTCTTCAGTCACAATGGCCCTTACCCTTGCCTAACTACTTCAGAGCAGTTTGGATTGTTCAGATACTGGATCCCTAATCGTTACTCCTCCAATCAGTGCCCGACCTTGTGGCAAGAAAGGCTGAACTAAGCGAAGCTCAATAGCTCGTCTATGTCAAGCATCAGCACCTTTACTTCTCCCTTTTCAATGATGCGCAATCAAACTCATCTTCTTACCAGTTCGAGATCAGGACATCACCTTCTTTCTTGAGGAACGATTCTTGTTGAGCATCCATCATGCTTTATCAACAAGTTTGAAAGTAGACTTTCCCTTTTCTAACTTTTCTGTGAAGCTGTACTCTTGGAAGGTTCCTTTCTCGAGCGGAGCTGGCTTGGATGGTTTGATGGAGTAGTAGTTGTGGGCATTTGGGTGGAGCAAGCTTTGTGCTAGGTTGCTCGCTTGCACTTACATGTGGGGTTTTCTTGTATTCTTAGCAACCATTCTAGATACATAGGATAATACGAAGATTGTTGAATGACTTCAGTAATCAAGGGATCGGGAATTGCCATTCCAAACACTTCAACAGTCTCACCTTTTGGGGACAAACTTGAGATTTCCTAATATAAAATCATCTCGAATATGATGAACAGCAGACTCAGGACGTCGATGGATATTGTTATTGCTTGCCAATAGTAGATTATCAACCTTGGAAACCGTCCTAAGGAATAAGGTGAGAGGAGTTTACTTTCTTCTTGGGTCCTTCAGACTGCTTTGTGACTCGCCTTGTGTGAGAAAAATGTCTGAGTCCCTTGAGTATACACTATCCCACAACAACTCTGCATGCTCACATTATTTTGAGTGACGATTCCCCACAGTATTTGCAGAACTGGGTGTCTGGGTTTGACACGCCAGAAGTCCTTTCAGTCAATCACTGGTTATTAAGGTTAGAAATTCCCCCATGGTTGAAACACATAATTCACTCCGTATATTGATACATTTATACAGTTTCATGATACCCCAGCTATTAACAAAATAATCACCGTGTTACCAGACGGAGGAAACTCAGAACAGGGTGACAGGGATGACAAGAGTAATGCTAATGCCTTCGAGAAGATCATCACTTATATCGAACCATTTTTC
This sequence comes from Tanacetum coccineum, assembly GCA_026074375.1. Lineage (NCBI taxonomy): Eukaryota > Viridiplantae > Streptophyta > Magnoliopsida > Asterales > Asteraceae > Tanacetum > Tanacetum coccineum. The sequence continues at coordinate 6,501 of BQNB010185291.1, forward strand.
ATCAACTGACAACCTATAAACCCAGTCTTCTCGTCATATTTCATAGGGTTCCGAGAACGTTTGCACTAGAAGCAGGAAACTTCTGAGCAGTGAATGCCGAAGAAGTTGGTATTACTCAATATGTCCAACTGATATCTGAAAGATGGGGTTCTTTTTAGAATCCTTTTAGCATTGAAAAGAGGTTTGCTTTTCCCGATTAATAAACCACTGAGAGCGAGGTACAATCCGCTCATCTGTTCTTGTCCGGAGGTATTAGCGTGAACATTTTGTTTCTTGCAACGATTCAGTCAAAAGAATATTAACAAAGAAGACAAACATTGCAGAGAGAACAAAGTATAATAGAATGTAAGCTTTGATTAAAGTCATTCATTCCACATTGAATAAAACATAAGAACTCTGGGTTTGATGAAAGATCTACATATGAGACACAGGATTGCAAAATTTATCCAACAAGAACAAATTCCTTTTAACTAAGCCCGATGGAGTTAGTGAAAAACAACTTTGTCATTCGATGTGCCATGCTAGATTATTGGCTTAATGTTCCAAAATAACGAAACTTAGCCCAAACGCCGCCAGGTAGAATGCCAAACCCGCCGTTAGAGAATCGAGCAAACCGCCGTTAGGAAGGTCACTAACCGCCGTGAATATAAGAATAAATAAACCAACCCGCCGCTGAAAAAATAAAAAATTCCGAAAATGGTCCGGGATGATATTTTAATATATAGAAAATATATTCGAGCAAACTCGAGATGACGTGTTTACCTGTTGGAATAAAATAATATAGAATTACGGCAACCCGCTGTGAATCAACCCGCCATTAGTGCACTCTCTGATCAGATATATAACATGAACCCCGGGATTAATAATTTATTAAAATATAATAAATTCAACCAAACCGCCGCTGTGCGGCGGTTTCCCTGAAAACATTAAAATAATAATAAAAATAACCAACCCGCCACCTAGAATCATAAGCAACTCGCCATGAGGACTGATTACTTAAAATTCAAACCAGCACATCCTTTGGCAAAACTAAGCACATCCTAAGGCATTCCTAGGCTTTCCTACGCATCAGATACACATTACTACCATTCTTAACTCATCAAACAAAACTAACTTTTACTTTCTAAAAGTCAACCTCCACCGAGAATTCATAATCAAATCATTCATATTGTTTGAGACAGTAATCCCATACATCAAAACTTAGTAATCTATCCTTATGAACAAATTCCTCAGCAACTAAATCCACACATTACAACACTACATTGTATTTTGATCTAAAACCCCCAATAATCATTCTAAAGACATACAGATGTTTGCCAACAGATTAAACACGATATATCATAGTGACACAACCCATTCTGTATCTTTCCCAAAACTTTTCAATTTCTTAAACCATATTTAAACAATTCGAAACCCAATGTCACTAAATCTAATTTTTCTACTCTTTTTAATGTGTTTTAAATCGATTCCATGATACACACATAGAATAAAAGAATATAGATTAAGTTTGATGAATACCTTTGCAAGTAAACACTGGAATCAAAAGATTAGAAAACTGTTCTTGGCGGCGAGTTGCGTATGAGTGTGTATGTGTGTTTTTCGTTGACTGTATTTGATAAGTTTGACCAAAACCAACTCGCCGCCCCTTTTTATATCCTAAGTTAAGAAGTTGACAGATTCAGTCCCTTAGGTTTCTATCTTCTTTTATTTTTGTTTTAAGTATTTCTAAGGTTCTTCTAAGTTAAGGCAATTGGCCGATTTAGTCCATATTGGTTAATAAGGCTAGGAAACAAAAAAGCAAATTGGCATTTAAATCCCGTAACCATTATAACTATAGACAACTTTGGTTCCCTTAGATTAATATTAATTAACTCCCCTTCAAATATTAACCCATTAGAATACAACAAACATCTTATAATTACACTTTCATAGCATACAACAACTCCTAAACAACCAGTGGAAGATCCTCCAATCTACTTCTTTAGTAACCTTGTGTGATGAAGCAAATTTTTTCACATTCACTCTCCCCCTCAAACAACGACCCGTTTTCTATTGAAAGAGCTGTAGTCGTTGATTGAGATGAAATTTTCAGTTGAACAGCACTACCATCACCATTTTTAACTATAATCCCATAATGCATGGATATAAAGTAATCCATGCCTAGACATCAAACCGAGTTGCAATCTGAAGTAATTGCAAGCCTTTAATGTAATTCCATTTATGACTTAAAATAAAAACAAATTTATTTTTACCTATGTACAAAGGATACACAAAGGCATTTCGTTTGCTCATCCTCTCCTTCTTGAAGTCGTCTGAGAGTTTCAAGGGTCAAACTCTTCATGCCTAGGCGTGGAAGAAGAAATTCAATCCGTCTCTTTTTGGTAATGCTTTTGTGAGAATATCTATACAAGTTGATAGTCGTTTCCACGAAGTAAGAGAGTTCCAGAACCACAACTATATTTCTACATTGCTCACGGGATGAAATATTGACGTATGTCGATGTGTTTTGATCGAGAGTGTTGACATTGTACAACAAAGAGAAATTGCACCTTGTTATCACAGTACAGAGGATATATTGAAGTCAAATCGTAGTCCTTTGAGCTGTGAATCGCATCCAAAGGATTTGAGGCACAACATCCAACATGGCAATGTATTTCAGCTCAGTTGTTGATATTATAGTGCTTCTTTGCTTTCTTGATGACCATTCTAACCATCTACACCAAGAAACCGAGCACTACCCGACGTACCTTCTTCTTGAATCTTAACATCCCGCATGATCCGCATCACATAATCAGTTTATGACAATGGCGTTGTCCTACTATACCAAAGACCGCATGATAATTGTTCCTTTCAAGTACCGGAAGACCTATGATAGCTTCAAAATTTCATTTATGTATGCTTAGCCTGAAATCTAGCACACATGCATACAGCAATCCAAGTCTTGTCTACTGGCAGTAAGGTAACAATCTGTAGCCAAACCAACCTCTAAATTCCGAGTTTGGTCAACATGAAACCCATGATATCCTCAACAGTTTCAATCGTCCACCTTTGGTGTATCGAACATGGTCAGAAGAGAACCATATCCATATTTCTTACGTTTTCGAGAGCAAATTTTTGCTTGGTTAAATACAGATGCACTGGACTTTAGAAACTTGTAGTCCTAAGAAAAAGACAATAGTCCCATCATTGACGATCTAAAATATGGAGCTCATTTCTATGGAAAATAATTGACACGCCTTATACTTTTGCGGCAAAAATGTATATCATCTACGTAAATTTGAACAGTAGATATATTTTGCCCTGATTTTGCGTATGAAAAAACGTCTGGATCGCACGTCACACATGAAGAAATTGTTTGGCTAAAAGGAACTTTGATAGATGTTTCATACCACGCCAATGGTGCCTACTTTAGCCCATAAAGAGCCTTCATCAGACGATAAACGTGAAGTAGATTAGCCTGGGTCTTCAAATCCTTCAGGCGACTGACAAATGACATCTTCTTGAGATCACCATTCAAAAGCAGTTTTGAACATCCATCTGAATATGATCATATTCTTGGATTTCGCCATTGCAAGGAAGATTCTGATGGCCTCATTCGTGCAACTGTAGCAAACGATTCTTCAAAATCATACTTCCTCTGACGAATACCCTTTGGCACAAACCTAAGCTTTTTGTTTTCAGTACATCACCATATTCATCAAGCTCACTTTGTAAGATCCACTTAAGATTGATAACCATAACATAGATAGGGCGAGGTACTAATTCCCATACTTCAAGATGATCAAATTCATGAATTTCATCTTGCATGACTTGAAACCAACAGTCTTCTATCACGGCCATCTTGAAGTTCTTGGGTTTGACTTTGGACAGTTCAGTGTGGAAACAGCACCACAAAGCATCGGATACTAACTGTTTTCTGGTAGATACAGTACGAGAGGGATTGCCAACGATGTTATCCAAGAGGGTGATCCTTGGTCCATTTACTGAGATTATCTTGTGTTTGAGTAACTTGGTTGGGTTCCTGATTGAAGTTTTATACACGTAAAATATAATATAAAATAATATACTTATAGAGAAATTAAGGAAATCCCCAAGTATCCCTTGGACAATTCCACTCACAAAGATATATATATATAATACGTATGTTTGACCGGGCAAGTATGATCACCCGGGTCGTTTCCCCAATGACTCGTGCAATGGAAACCTCGTTTAAGTTTGGATCCTGATTTGAATAAGAAAAGAGATATTTTTGATTTAATTATACTACTAAAATTAACAAATTAAACTAATCACGAAAGTAAATAAAATGCGACATTTAAGAAAACAAATGCAATTTAAATCTTAAAAATGAAAACTAGATTCCTAAACCTAAATTAATGCTAAAGAAAATTTTAGGAAAAAGAAAAATATATTTTAAGGACTTTTCGGATTTTTTATGAATTAAATTCTATTTAATCTAAATTAAATTCTAAAAATAGAAATTAAATTGATAAAAACAAAGAAAAATATTTTTTTAAACTAAATTAACTCTAAATTACTCAAAAAGATGAGAAAAACATTTTTTACTAATTTTTCTATTTTTTTTTTTATTTGATTTTTGAAAATGAAATATTAAAATCTAAATTCGAAAATTAATTTTTAAAAATATAAAACTTAGACTAAAAATTATATAAAAATATTTTTTTTTATAAAAAGAAATAATGCAGAAAATTAATTTTATCAAAAGCCCTAATTTTTAATGAGTAATTATTAACTAATTTAACTAATTAAACTAAAAAACTTAATTTATTATTTATAAAAACTATTTTTATTATTCTAAAATTAAATCTGCCAAAACACAAGGATTGAAAGTAACACAAAACAAAGTCGAGGGTAGGCGGGGAAACTTTAGGTTTATATAAAAAACACAAAGTTTGATCAATTGACAGAAGTAGTCCCTTAACCTAGGGACTAACTAGACTAACAATTAAACTAACGTAGGACTAACTATGTAATTAACTAAGGACTAACTGCGCATTTAACAAGGACTAACTATGCAAATTTTTAACTAACAGAAACTTTAAAGAAGGACAGCAATGACCCCTGAACTCCCTAACTACTAACACTCAGCATCCTTTTTATAAAAACAGCTTATTTTACTAACTTTTCAAGAAGCTAAAACTCATTGGAAACTAAACTTATACTTATCTAAAATAAGCTGTATGGGCTTATTAAGGCTGAAAAGCTTCTACTAAGCTTATCAGCTTACAACATTTTATCTAAAGCTAATTTAATCAAGTACCCTCAAAACGTATGACAGATTATCTCTAGCTTAATTGAAACTGCTTATTTTACTTCAACAAATCCCAACTACTTATCAAACTATCATTTAACAGAATTCAAAAAACATAATTAAGAAAAAAAAAACTACTAAATTATAAAGTTAAATGTAAAACGATTAGCTAGTGTGTACCTTAGATCCACCCAGCAAGAACAGGGTAGAAAAATAAGCTGAATGGGAGCTTATGGCTTATTCACATAAGCTCATATCGAACCAACAACAACCTAATCTAACCTATACGCTAACCCTTAGCTCTAAAACCCTTGGAGTCTCAGCAGCCATCCAATTCCAAGAGACTCCAAGCCTTCATGATAACAAACACAAACACAGATATTTCGACAAAATTTAAATTGAGACACAAATTTATATGAAATAATCTTTTTATTAAAACTGAAATTAAGTCCTTACAAT
>BQNB010185292.1:1661-12231 GCA_026074375.1 Tanacetum coccineum
TTTAGAGGTGATAGGTTTTTTTTCTTCTAGGAGAATGCTTTTAGATATTTCAAAATAGTTGAAGAGTTCAACACATAGTTTGAAAGCATAAGGGAACTTGCAAGTGACATGTGGGACACAAAAAGGGAGCTAATTACTGAGATGGACAACGAGACATTTGATGTCATACTATAAATCATGTATCATAACATACCCTTCACAGATGTTCACTATCCATATCCCCTAGATTTGGCAATATCTGCATATTTGCATACAAATGGGTTGTATCTGGGGCTGTTCGTATCTTGAACAGGCCAACAAAAAAAAGCTAAACGAGGAATATATCAAGTGGGTCGAACGGGTTGAGAGTTGCCCAAAGTCTATGTCTAATGCTTACATTCTCTCGAATCATTTTTTTTCAAAGATTTAGGTTATTGATACTGATTGTGTAATCATAATTAAGTGTTTGGCACATATCTGTTAACAAATATAAAAAAATGGACAAAGAAGTATTAGTGGGTCAACTAGAACCATTTTTTACCCGGTTTCCTAACCCACACAACATGCCCATCTGGCCACCTCTACTATCCCCATGGTTTAATGTTGATTACTCATTTAGGCTTTAATCTCGCATATTAGACACTATTACATTTTGCTAATAGTTATTTCCTTCATTGTAAATTTTGCAATATAATTTTAGTGATCGTTGTGTATTCGTGATCACCAAAATTGCATTTCATTTTGATCTTTCTAATATCGAATTTCATTTCCATTTTAGACTCTTACCTTATATGTTTTTTTTACTAAAACAACATTCGCTCTAAAATTGAAAGTGTATTCGGCTATGCTATTGAATTCTCTTTCGAAACCGTTAATCTATTTTGTACATATTATACGACATTGGAGACGTCATCGATTGCATGCGGGGTTGATTTATTGAAAATCGTTTCTATTTAATGCTTATATCACGACACTTGATTTAGATGCTTATTATACAAGGTTGGTTGTTTAAGAAATCAAGTGAAGATGAATGTTACCTTGCTCTAACTTAAGAATGACAATATGTCATTATTTACAATTTAGGTGACTAAATATGACATACGTGTACTATAATGTATTATGTATGTTATAACTATCAGATATTTAAAAAGGAGTATCTACAATTTTAAGTTGGGCTTGACTCCACGCTAATTTTTACATATTGCTTTAAAAAGGAGTATATACAATTATAAGTTGGGATTGTCTCCACGCTGAATTTGCATATTTGCGTAGTTTTGCATATTGCTTAAGCATTTTTTGCGGAATATAATTTATAGATTTGACGAAAATTCAGTTTTTACTTGCATGAAAAATATTGTAGTTGTATAATAAACGTGGCATTTTACTTCTTTTTTTAGGTAATTGGACTGACATTGTTCTTCTTTCTGTTCGCGGCGCTGGTTATTGCATTCTTTGGACCTAATGTCAACGCTACAACAGTAACGCTCACTATTTTGTCGCTACTTCATTATAGTTGAGGTGAAGTGTTCTTATCTCAATCACTATATTGTGCTTTTATAAATTTTTGCCTTTTTTATTTGGCTTCCAAATGATAGAACACGGGTTAAGCCATTTCTTTGGTAAACTTATGCAGATATGTAATTGAGCTTAAATTAAATATGTAATTGGTAATTGTGGTTTGACTTATAAGTTACAAGACTGTACACTAATATGTTATCATAGCTCATTGCTTTCTTTCTATTATTAATATTATTAAACAGTTAATAATGTTTGTTGAGCACCACTCTTTGTTGTAATTGATATATTGGAGGGGCTATGTTTGAAAAAATGAACATGGGATGATGAATAAAAAGTGGTGTTGGTATTTGATATAATGTACATGAAGATCATATTTTAGCATAAAATTTAGACATGTTTGTTCCAACAAGTGTCTTCGTCTTCTTTTTGTAGTTGCCAGACGAAAACTACACAAAATGCACTGCCAACGGGTTACAAAGAAGTTTTATTTTGGATTTAACCGAGCATGATTTATTTTGTTCTTTTGACATCTTATTTACTCTTTTCATGTACCATACGAATATTTAAGTTCTTTTCATTCAGTAATAATGTTGGTATTCTATAAGGTTATTGACATACTCATTGTTTTTCAAGTATAATCAAGAAGCTAGCCCGCCCATCCAGGCGGGCTATGAAACTAGTATATATATATATAATCGTCATTTCTTACTAAAACCAACAAGCAATGTAACTTGTATATATTTAACCGTCAAATACTCTGATGGAGCTTTAGTTCAACAAATTCCAAAAAACATAAATGTGATAATCATATTAACAAACAAATTCAATAAAACTATCAATAACCCTAATCTTACCCTTACCCTATCCGCTTGAATGCTCATCATCATCATTTCCATGATCAGCTGCTACTGGAATATCATCAAACGTCGAAACCTTGACCATCCGCTTGAACTCTTCTTTTGACTTTATGATTCATGAAACCTTCTGACATTTCTTAATTTGTTCATACCCTTCGAAATTAAAAAAAATGACAACACAAGACTTACATTCATCGTTGTCCTACAAATGTAACTAGAGAGGTCCCGTACCCGCGCGTCGCGGCGGAGCTTTGACTTGTTTTATGTTCGTTAGTTATCGCAATTGTGCTTACACTGTGTTCTTAAGTTCTTTTATTAAAGAAAAGTAAAGACAATTTCCTTCAAAAATTGGGAGGAAACATTTTATTTTAATAATCATCAAATAAACACTAACTTTTATTCTATTTCCTTTTCTTTCTTTTTCTTTGTTAACTCTAACCCGAGAACACAGTGAGTTTAGTTTTATGCGTGTGGTTCACATACATTTTGTTCGTTGAGTTTTTTTTACCTTGTTTTGTATTTACGAAAAGATAGACGATGACGATGAAAGTGATAAGTGCATTTCAATTTTAACAGGTAAGGCTATTTTCTGATACTCGTGTATTTATAGATCTAGGAACTCGTGTCATATTTGAAGGTTTCCATGCAAATACATCTAAGTTGGCTTTTAGTAGCTCACAAAGTTACCTTCCCCTTCTTTGTTAGGCTTCCGCCTATTGTGATTGTTTAGTCCGGGTCATCCCTTCCTTTCTTTGGTGGAGGTTTTCGGGGTAGGTCCGGACAAGATTCCGCGACCATCCGACATTCTACTAATGCGGCTCTCTCACTATGTAAGGTAACAACTCCTTCAACTGTGGGAAATATGAACATTTTGTGGGCTGTAGATGGAACGGCATGGACTTTCCTTATCTTCGGTCTTCTAAAGATACCATTGTAGGGAGATGGGGATCTGACTACCATGAAGTTCATACAGGCGTTGTTCGTATCTACTAGCAGTGAAATTTGTCCTAACGGCTAAGAAATTTTCATAGTAAATCCTAGTGGAGACGTGGCGGGAATCATTCTGCTCCTGACCTCCGGTTGGAGGCGATTGAAGCAATGCTCGTGATATGCCTGGGCCCGAGCTCATGTACGAACGATCCAAGAGGGAGAAGTACAAGCCCGTATGACATAAAGATTATGTCATATAAATCCTTCCTTATTAGAATGTCATTGTTTAGGAAAGTCATTAAGTCTTCATGTTTATCTAGGAAAGTCATTAATTTCGTGTTTGACTAGAAATGTCTTTGTGTTTATCTTATGTTACAAGTTAGGGTTATTCTGTAACAACCGGCAATTTTTGGAATTTTAAATTACTACTTTACTCTTTGACTTTTTGGGTCGGACTTGACTTTTGACTTTTTTAACCTTTTACGGCTACATAATAATACCAGAATATCGCTCTTGTGAAAACAAATGGTACTTTTTGACGCCTAGGGAGCGGAAACACCCAAATGGAAACCGACCAAATAGGAAAACCAAGAATGGCGGTACATGGAAGGCAAGTCAAAAGGCTAAACCACAGTTTGATAACATGAAACGAGTTGTTGGATCGAAAACATGTTTATCTTATATTGACGAAAAGTTTAACAAGACGGCCTGGCTAATGCAAGAATATACCACGGATAATCCCAATATCCCAATAGGAAGCCACGAACAAAAAGAGGACGGTAACAAGGTAATTTCTTATTTTCTAAAAGCGTACGTAGTTGATTACTAAATCTCTCATAAGCTGCCGTTTATCTGTTATATTTATGTTCATATGATTTGTAAAAAGTTGTTATTGTCTATTCATGCAGCTGACTGGGTGGGTGCTATGTAAGATTTACAAGAAGGAGACAAAGCCTGCTAATAATAACTTCGGAGATCAAGAAATCGAAAACCAACAACTTCAAGATGAACCTTCGCAAGACGTAGAAGACTATCATGGAACCAAGAAAGCAGTCAATTGAATGGACCTGAACATGTTCCAGTTCAAGAAACTAACTATCACTCGGAGACAGATGTTCAAATGGTGGAAGCTGTGCAATTTATGCTCATGTCAAATCAACAATCAGACCTTAACATTTTCCAAGTAGGAGCTTCTCAGACTTTCCCTACAACAAGCATGAACACGAGTCCGAATTCAGTCACCATGCAACCAATGCCTATATTTCGTGGTTCAAAGTTGATACGACCAGCAGTTCAAGACCCTCCTCAAGCTATTGCAACGGATCAAGTTCAACAGTCAATCGGGAATTCAACTTTAGTGTATTATCAGAATCAAACAAGGCCAATGTCAACCAATGGTTTTCACTCTTCCTGTGGAGCTTCTAGTTCTTCTTCAAAGATATCTCCTCCTGCTATTGTAGAATTACAGGTGACGATTATATGGCGGTGCCACACGAGGAGGATATTTATGATAATCTTGCTCCACTGGATGACTTAATGACATCTCCTGCTCAAGCCTTAGCATATCAAACAGACGCCAGCCCGGATCCTAAGACCATGCAACAAATGGCTTCTTCGCAGACTATAAGAGACGAGGTCCACCAACAACACGATCAGAACTCCCACGATGATACTCAAAGTTTTTTTGATCAGTTAATGATAGTTCATAAAAATGACTATAGCTATCTTGATAAACTTATGGCATTTGATGCGAAGATGCTCCGAGCTACCATCCTTCAGAACGTTATTCTTTCGATTGCTTGGACGAATCGATTATCTTTGAATGATCTTTAGCTGTATAATTCCACATGTCATGCATGTGTATTACCTTTTAGTTTGATGATAAGAATATTGTAGGATTATTCTTAGACCGTGTTTTTATTTCAGTTTGGTTTAGACATGTTGAAAAGAATATTTACAAATGCATTAACTTTTTATGATTGAATTTGTCAAACATTATGCGTGTTTAGATGTCTATAATCTGTAGTCGAAGTTATTTGATTGATTTCGATGTTGGTTTGGTCTGAATATGAAATTAGATGAGTCCTTCAACAAGTATGGTCAAATGACATGATTGTCCAAGTAGGAGATCTTCTTTTTTGACATGGCTAAGATCAATTAGACCGAAGGTTAGACGAGTGTGAAAAAGATGATAATAAGTTATTCATACCCGGTTTGACATTCATGCCGTAGCTCGTGTTGAGATTGAAATTGAATGTGATGTTTTGCGTGAAATGGTTATCAACCAACAACACACGATTTATGATCCTGGTGCTGATTCAGAGGAGATTTTGAAGTTTATGGGGTTAAGTTCTCTTGAAAACCAAGTTACCTTCTTTTTTATATAAGCAGATGGGCAGATGATCGAGTGAAGTTTTATATCGTTGATTAGTCCGCATTACCTGATGTTTGAGGTGACGATGAAAAACCAAATGGAAAACATGTTTCTCAACCCATGTCACCATGTGAACCTCTAGTAATTAATGTTTCTCCAACATATGCGTGAATTGGTAGGAGTTAAACTGAACCCTGAAAACAAATCAAGGCGAAAAAATCGACAAAATAAAAAAGAACAACCAAGTGTTTATATTTCAAGACAATGAAGCTAAATGAACATTTCAAAATCAATTGTGAGTGTAGTTTACTCTTAGAAGTGTCATCGAAACCATTGCTCCTGATCTTTGGACACCTCAAATGAAACGAAAACTTTGGTGAATGTAACAAAAATTCATAATTGAGAAACTCAAAAATAGATGTAGTATGTATAATCAGACCAACATTTGTGATCATAGTCTAGTTGCTTTTTTATATAAAAAAAATATATGCACAGAACAACTATCAATGAATAGAATGGTAGATTCATGTCTAAAATTAGAAACCTCTGCACATAAGTAACTAGAGGTAGCCCGTAACAACCTCTTGCCCAAACAAAATTTGATTTTTGAGTCATTTTTACACTTACATTTTCCTAACACAGACATTTTAAACCATATATATGTTATTCGTTTGTCCATTCGCCTTTTTCCAAGCACGCTATAACGAGTTATAAGATCTGAGAAATAAGATGAGAGAGATTGTAAGTATCCACATCGGCCAAGCCGGAATCCAAGTCGGCAATTCATGTTGGGAGCTTTATTGCCTGGAACATGGAATTCAACCTGATGGCTTCATGTCTAGGTTTGCATATTCCTTAAATTTTCTCATTGGTTTTGTTGTATGAGATAACTTTCATTGGTTTTGTTTTGCATCAATAAATGTATCCTTAAAATCAAGAACATCATAATAACATATCATATGATTATTAGAACATAAAGCATCATACATATTCTAAAGTCACATGGGGTTTCAATAAAATATTTAAATGTACAAACGGACCTTTAGCCTAGCGGTACCTGTGAGTAATTAAGGTTTGTCTCGACGGGTAGGTTGAGGGTTCAAGTCCCGTTGCGTAAAGGATGAGGTCTATCTAATGAGTGTGTGAGTCTTTCGATCACTTTCTAAAAAAGAAACTCCAAGAGTGTGTGATTTCTTGTATCAGAGTATTTATTTTTAATGGATAGGAAATTTGTATTAAGTTGATTAGGCATGTCTTTGGGCATATGTTTTAACCTCTCTATTTTTATTTTTTTGCAGTGATAGCTCACAAGCTTCGGGTGACGACTCGTTTAATACATTCTTTAGTGAAACCAGTTCGGGCAAGAACGTGCCAAGGGCTGTATTTGTAGATCTCGAACCAACCGTCATCGATGAGGTCAGAACCGGGACCTACCGACAACTCTTCCACCCAGAACAACTCATTTCTGGCAAAGAAGATGCTGCCAATAACTTCGCTAGAGGACATTACACGGGTAACTAATATCCCAATCTATTTCAAGGGGGGTGTTTCAGAGTTGAGAATGCTTATTTAAAGTGTTGTACATGTTTGAAAATCAACATATAATAATGTTGGTTGCTTTTAAGTACTTATTCTAGAGAAAAATAAGCATATAAGCTCTTTTATCTAAACACCTACAATGCAACTACAATCTGCATAATTGTAAACTGATAAGCACTCAAATAAGCAAACACAAACACCCTCCAAGTTAAACATAACAATCAAACAGTTAATGATTTATAACAAACTTAATGTGCAGTGGGCAAAGAAATTGTTGATACATGCCTTGATCGAGTCCGAAAGTTAGCTGACAATTGCACTGGCTTGCAAGGCTTCATGGTCTTCAATGCGGTAGGTGGTGGGACTGGTTCGGGCTTAGGATCTCTTCTTTTAGAACGTCTTTCTGTCGAATATGGCAAAAAACCAAAACTTGGTTTTTCTATCTTCCCATCACCACAAGTTTCAACCGCGGTAGTTGAGCCTTATAATAGTGTCTTATCAACTCACTCCCTTCTTGAACACACAGATGTCGTGGCGTTACTTGACAATGAAGCAATATATGATATATGTAGGCGTGCATTGGACATTGATAGGCCAACTTACACAAATCTAAACCGTTTGATCTCTCAAATAATTTCCTCGTTAACGACTTCACTGAGGTTTGATGGGGCCATAAATGTTGATATTACTGAGTTTCAAACAAATTTGGTTCCGTATCCTAGGATCCATTTTATGCTTTCATCGTATGCGCCTGTGATTTCTGCTGCTAGAGCTTATCATGAGCAGAACTCGGTGGGTGAGATTACAACTGCGGTGTTTGAGCCGTCTAACATGATGGCTAAATGTGACCCTAGACATGGGAAGTATATGGCTTGTTGTTTAATGTATCGTGGTGATGTGGTTCCTAAGGATGTTAATACTGCTGTTGGCTCCATCAAGACCAAACGTACCGTTCAGTTTGTTGACTGGTAAGGATATCATAAGCGTTATTGTTTCGAGTAAATTTCATAAATCATCCTTATAATCTGTTGAAATAATGAAATCGACCATCCTTGATACTATTTTCATATATTGGAAGAACCAAAACTGAAAGCAAACAATAGGTACCACGTAAGCAAATACGAGTAGTATCAAGGAGTGACGATTTTCTTTATCTTTACAAACTACATTATGTAATTCACTCCTTTTTTCAGGTGTCCCACGGGTTTCAAGTGTGGAATCAACTACCAGGCTCCAACGGTGGTTCCTGGAGGTGATCTTGCAAAGACAAAGCGTGCAGTTGCCATGATAAGCAACAACACCGCTGTGGCTGAGGTTTTTAACAGGATTGACCATAAGTTTGATCTTATGTATGCGAAACGAGCATTTGTACATTGGTATGTGGGTGAAGGAATGGAAGAAGGGGAGTTCTCGGAAGCTCGTGAAGATCTGGCTGCTCTGGAGAAAGACTACGAGGAGGTTGGGCTAGATGCCGAAGAAGAGGAGCAAGAAGAAGAGGACTAAAGAATATCTTGCGGTTTCTTATACGAACATGGATGATTCCTAATTTATTTTTATGAAGTTATACAGTTAAAATGAGCACATAATCCAAATGTAACACTTGATATTTGAAAACTTTACTTTATTAACATTTTGAATCTTATATTTTGGAACTTATTTAGCCACTGAACAGAGACTATATTTTTTTTGGTCTTTCCATTGTGAAGTACTTATCATTATCATCTTATAAACTCCTACTCAGGTAACACAAATGACCTTTAACTACTACAAAGTACAAACAGGATGAGACATCAAACACTAAAGACCTTTGATTAGTACAAACATGAGACGCTTTCAAATGACTAGAGCTACTTACGTTTAAAACCAGACACAAATCCGAAGACATGTCAATAACTAAAAAAGAAAGCTTATACCCTTGTCTACAACAAATAAACTAGCTAGGATTAATGTTTACTAGACCTGGTTAAGTTTAAGTACCAGAGCACGTAAATGTCAACCAAAATACATATTTCCAACAACCATTCGGATAGCGCATTACTTGATTGCAAAATTATTAGAGCATGCAAAGAAAAGAAACAGAAGTAGCAACAAAATATAGCATTTAGCATCATTAACCAAATACAAAAGATCCCAACTAAAAAATGTTTGAAAATACTTTATAATTGTTCCTCAAAAGATCCCAAACATAAGTACTAAAAACAAACAAAATAACACTTCCTCAACGATTTGCCTTGGCGACTCTCTCAATCTCATCTTTCTTCTTAATTGCATAGCTGCTCCGACAACAAAAACACCCATTAAATAAAATGGAAAGTTAGTCAGTGCTAAGTGGGTTTTATCAAACATGTAAAAAAAGGTATCAAGTTAAAACCAATTGTAGTTCGGGTCAAAACAAACCAAAACAAATTATGTTGATACTAACACTTTCTTTGTCCATTTTTCTAAAATAAATAAAACTAGTCTGTGCAAGTGTAACGTACAAAAACAATAAATATTACAAATTAATCTAAATTTTTGGAAAAACTAAATTTAGTTGTGTGCAGTACAAACAGACAATGGCAAATTTCAACCTGTTAGGTGTTTCTGTACTAACCAAATTTACTGAGTTGACCCATTTAAGATATAACACAACCAGTTTAACCAATTTATAAGTAAAGAGATGTGTGAATATAAATTTCCGTAAAGAATTAAAAGCCATTAGTTGTCTGTGCCTGTTTGAAGAGCCCTTTGCAGCATTGATTAGCTCATCAGCTAGGCACTCGGCAATAGTCTTAACATTTCTGAATGCACTTTCACGTACACCTGTTGTAAGAAGATAGATGGCCTGGTTGACACGTCTTAGAGGTGAGATATCAACAGCCTGGCGTCTGACAACACCAGCAGATCCGATCCTGGTTGCATCTTCCCTCGGTCCACTGCCATATGGATACAGCATAATCACTTAGCCTCGCATCATATAAGAATATATTCACAATTAAAAAAGTATAGACATAACAGACAAACAGCCACTAGTTTTATACCTGTTGATGATGGCATCAACGATGATTTGGATTGGATTAGCATCAGTTAACAGATGGATGATCTCCATGGCATCCTTGACAATGCGAACAGCCATCAGCTTCTTACCATTGTTTCGGCCATGCATCATGAGGGAGTTTGTTAACCGCTCAACAATTTGGCACTGAGCCTTCCTGAATCTCTTTGCCTGGCACCTACCAGAGCTGTGTGAGGCATGTAGATAGTAATGGCAATGATGTAATCTTCCAGAGAAATATCACGAACCTGTACACAAACATAAAGTTTCAATCAGTAGATGGAATACTTAATATAAACGAAACAACAATGACTATGTTTTTAGACTTTAGAATAAAGT
>BQNB010185293.1:0-12231 GCA_026074375.1 Tanacetum coccineum
TGACTCTGCTAAAAAGATCTATATAGACTGTGCTCACAACTTAAAGTTTTCATGCATGATAGGATTTGAATTTACTCACGTCAACGTCTTCCCGTTATTGTACGTCAATGTGATGTCAAAAAAGTTTCATGATTCAATAATGAAAGATAAAATAGTGTACAAAAGGAATAATGTTGTAGGAGCCTTAATGAATGTGCCTATTTTTGTTGGAACCTTTTTCGTTGTAACTGACTTTACAGTTTTGGAAGATATGGATGCTTATCGTGATGAAGGAATGGGCGATGTTATTGTTGGCGAACATTAAAGCAAAACAGTTTGATAGAATGATTACCATTTACAATGGTAATGATGAAGTAACCTACCAAATGGTGTGATCACATCTGAGGCTTAAAAACTACACTAATGAGCAATGCAACAAGATCCCACCATTACTGAAGGTAAGTGAAAAAGATGAGAAGAATGGAACTCGCATGCATACCAAAAGCTTAAAAGGTTCTACAAAGGAGTTTTGAATATAGGACCTGATTACATTCGAAATACGAAGACAGAAGAATAGCTCACACGCGGGCACATTAGCGTGCATGAGATGGAATGAAAGGAAGTTGAAGAAAAGTCTAACTTAAAGACTTCGCTGTAAACAAAAGTGCTTCTCGGAAGACAACCCGGATTGTTATTTATTTTATCTAGTATGTCTTCCCAGACATCAATACGGCGTATCCGCTCCATACCATACGGCGTATTGATTGTCTGGACGTTATCAGTCTTTATTTTTATTGCACTTTAAAAACATTATTGTCAAATCTGGAATACGACGTATTCACTAACCTGATATGCCGTATCCACCAGACTGGCCCGTAATTGGTTTGTTTAGTTTAGTTTAAATTAACCGTAGGTACCAAGATAGGAATGCACATGTTTTTCTTATATTCTATACAGGACCTCGTGAAAGAAATATGGACGAAGTTGGTGGAATGCATATTTTCTGGAATTCTATGTGTGTGCTGTTCGTGCTATGATTTAGACGCTTTTTCAGCACACAATCTTGCTTATAAACGCAACTTGGAGAATCTACCAAGCAAATATCAGGGAGTTTCTCATTCTAATTCTTTTTAAATTCCCGTATTTAATGTTTTATATATACAACGAGGACGTTGTATAATTCAAGTGGGGGGATGGAATTAGAATGTTTACTTGTCATATTTTTCACACTAAAATGCTTAAATTATGCTCAAATTAATTTTTTTTCAAGCATACTTTTGTGAAATTACATGATACATAACCCGCACACAATAACTCTTGTTAGATATTGTGAGGATTTAACCTTTTCGTTTCTAAATGTTTACCCAATTCCACAAAAATATGAGTGTGTCGGTGATATTGTAGACTTTAGAACTTTACATGTTGCTTATTAACTAACTAAACCGGTTATTTAACCTCCCGTTTAAACCCTTTTCCACTCTCATTTTTAGAGTGAAGATCCATTAGAAAAACCCGTAGATCCAACCCTTTAGGAATTACACCAACTATTTGTTTCGTTACACCCTTACACCTTAACCTACCCTGTTAGATTAAATTTTAATTTACAGTTGCTAGTTGCTTAAAGTGTAAAGTTTGTATTTCCAGAGTCTTGTGTCATTTTCTATCTTTGGTGCGGTTGGAAATTTGCACATTGCAAATAGGAATGTATATTAGTATTCAAAACTCATGTGATTTTACTGTCGTCACAATTAATGGTGAATCCGAAGAACAAAAGAACTATCGAAGAAATTATTCGGAATTATTATGATCGTGAAGATGGTGAAACTACACCGAGATTTAAAGTATTGTTAGCAAAAAAAATCAAAAAAATAAGAAAAATACAAAGAGAGAGAAAGAAAGTTTGAAGATAATCGTTTCGCAACTACCGAAGGAATTACACGAAGGATCGATTATTCGTTGATACATCTAAAAAAATCAATGATGTAGAGTATTGTACAAAGTGGAAGATATCGCCACTTGCCTTGTAGAGTATGTAAAGTTTTGGGATGATTGGGAAGTTGACCGTTACGGGAACGCCAACTTAGGTTGTTGTTTTTGATCGATGATCAAGACGTTGTAAATAGTTGTGTCTTAATCATGGTAACGGTCAGGAAAAAAGTGTCTAGCAACTTGTATCTTAAGTCTTAATCTATTTGTTTCTTGATTTTTATTTAACAACAATTTACTTCCCTCTCACCTAATGATTAGCCGCTGGTTTTACGTGAATGAGGACTTGTTCGAGCGTGCATGTCTATTCCGTCGTTACGGCCATGTATGCATGTCTTAGCTGCCTCGTTGGTTTATGACTTTTGGTGAAAGTTAGAAGGTTCCTACCCTATATCATTCTTCATCCTAACCGTTGGTTAAATTCGAATGGGGATGTGATCGAACACACATGTCTATTCCGTCGTTCCGGGTGTGTATGTGTGCTTCAGTTACCTTGTTGGAGTGGTTTTCTGGTGAAAGATTGTAGTATGAGCAAACCGTGCGCCTTTCCATACAAAAACCCATATTTACCTTTATAAACTTGTTACTCTTTAGCTTTAGTGGTGGAGATGTGTATCCTTGCCAAGCTTATGATAGAATACTCGTCACGATCTGGCAATTGAATGGCTGAATTAGTTACATTGTTTACCACATAGATTAGTTGAGTGATTTGAGTATTTTTCATCTTCTATTTTGTGAGGTGTTTGGTTGTGTACTTGTAATAGATCGAAATAGTGCTTTAACGGAAAATCCTTTAGGGATATATTTTTATAAACTTCTAAAGGCTACTTGAGGACAAGTAGGAATCAAGTGAGGGGATATTGATGACATAAAATTAATGTCTATTTTATAGATCATTTATCTCGTTCATTATTAACCTCATTTTTATAAGTTATTGCAAAGAAATTGTTACTTAATTCATTTATATTTGAGGAATACAGTAATTATGGAGTAATTGGCTGAAAGTTAGCAAAAAGGCGCGCATTTGGAGCTTAAATAAATGATATTTTTGAAGATTTCTATTATGAAGATCAATACAGCCGTATCACATAAGTAAGAATACGGGTTATCCCTGCCTGCACTCACCATAGACCAACTCAGGACGATATCATGAAGATCAATACGTTGTATCCAGAGGACTCAATACGTCGTATTCAAGATATGGAATCAATATAATATTCTGGAAGATATCAAGCGTGGTCCCTACTCCAAGAAATCCCCAATACGTCGTATCCAACTCTTGGATACGCCGTATCCAACCGACTTCCAGACCCTATAAATAGAAAACTCAAAAATGAGTTTTAAGTGTGCTACATCATATTCTCGATACCTAAACCATAAAGTCGATTTTCAGAGGAGAAAAAGAGAATAGAGGAGCGAGCAATGTATTCAGTTCCAAGAGGACAAAATGTAATTCATATACTTTTAGAATGTTCTGTTTGTTGTTCATTCGTTAACTCGGTTAGTTTACCTTGGCTAAATAATTACTCTTGTATTTATTATGATGTTTGAAGGCTAATACCTTCGGGTATTAGCCATTATTATGAAGATCTGAATGTTTGGTATTTGTTTATCTCGATTTCTTGATTTATCGTTGAGTGCTTGTTTATGTTTATCAATTTATACTTGTTTACGCGCTTTTATATGCGACCTATCATTCAACTAGATCTAGTGAAGCAGACCAAGTAGATCTAGAGTCTAGGATAGCTCTCCATATAGTGATTTATACATCTAGAATCATAGTTACATAAATATTGTCCTTCTAAGTCTGTGTCTAGGATACGCTTCGGGCTTAACTAGTTAATTGGATATTGCCAATGGTTTATTGATCGTGTTGACTAGCATGTGACCTAGATAATTAGACAAGTAACGTTTTGATTCCATTGGATAGTTGGACAAGTGGACTACTAGTGTATAAATTGCCATTAAGCGATAAGTGAGTAAAGTCTCTATGAGCTAGGGTTTAACAAGATCACCGTTGCTTTAATCCCTAAGATAGATTATAATAAGCAAATAAGGACGGTTTATGCAGATGCTTTAATTGTGATAGAATTAATGTGTCTAGGTCTTAGGATGATGTAACGCCTAAGTCAAAGAATGATATGCCACCTCGAGAGAAGAAATCATTGCACTTAATAAACAAACCAACATTCTAATCAGATTAATAATGGTTAATACAGTTTTCTTATATAAGGTTCGACCGCTCTTTTATCTTTTGTTAATTAGCTTGCGTGGGTAAAAATGCCTTGAATTGATTGTAGTCACCAACTAAACCGTGACAGTCTTTCAGGCTGAAAACCCCCTTTTTCCGTTAGAATTAAAATATTAGACTGACAAAGATTTAAAATATGTTTAGAATAGAATAGAATTAACATAGATTAGATAACCAAGATATTAATTAAATTGATAGATTTAACCTCGCTTCAAGTGTTCGACACCCTACTTACCACGAAACTACTACCGACCGGGTACACTGCCCGTTAAAGTGTTGTTTTTTGGTTTAGTCGGCAAAATATAAATTTAAAACTTAAATCAATAAAATATACACCACACAACGACACATCAAATCTGAAGAAAGCACAACATAAAAACCTGGAATTAATTGTTATAATCATATGACTCGAAATTGACGCGAATTAATCTAAACAATTTATTTTAAATGTTTGAATTTGGTTCTTAAAAACCGAATATATTCCCCTACACTTATTTTGTTGCAAAATACCTTTGATTGCAAATAAGACGAAGTTATAAACAAACAAAGCATGATTACAAAATTCATTCAAACATAATAAAACAAACAATAAAGAATTAAAACACATGACACTCCTTAGTGCCCGCGGGGGCAATAAATAACATTGGGTTAACTCTTCAATGAAGCGCTTTTCTTTGATTTACGAGTCTTGTAGTAAGTCTCTAGAGTCAAAGTTCTTACGTGACTTCTCCTTCATCATCCATTCCAGTTACGTATTCGGGTCCAAGCTCTAGGCATTCTTTGTAAAATCTTAATATTTTGCTCATTACGTACTCTACTCCTCTTCTCTTGTCCTCCTCGTTCCTAAGGTAGACCAATTTTGTGTGCTCTTTTCTAAGTCTAATAATGAGTTGTACTGCTCTATCTTATGGGGCATTTTATAGGCAATTTCATCGGTCCCGTTTGTGAACCTTACTACTCCTTCGGGTGGGTCATGAGTCATGTTGGATATATCAACAAAGAGTTTACTTAATACTACTTGTGAAAGCCTAGGGTTTATAATTGAGCTAATATCCTCAACAATCCTGAAGTCTATGACATATGTGAAATTCCCCCTTACAAAAAATGATTCCTTATTCCCTTCCGTGAAATTGCTAACTCCTCTATCCGAATCTTCCCTAGGGTTGAGTTTTCTTCTCATGATCCAATTATACATCATTTGGGTCATAATATTTAGAGGGGAGTTAAGATCAATGTAAGCTTTATCCACATGTACATGTCCAATGTTGCATGGTATTTTAAGGTTTGATGGACTCATGGACATCCTTCCGTAATGATGAGGTTTCTTAGAAATATCAAGGGGATGGGGCCACACATGAGATATTTATGATATGCAAGCTCGCTTCGAGTTAGGATACGTATATCAATATATTTCCTCTTCTATCCTCTGCTTCGGGGTTCTCTCCTTGAAGTGGGGGTAATGTAAGGCGGCTTATTATATATCTCAATAAAATCTCGTCCCTCGTCCCGCTTTGGTGCTAAAAATAATTGTTGAAGATTTATATTTGATGTTGATAGAATAACATATGAAAGATGAAGGAATTAAAAGATAAAGGAGGAATTCTTCAATCGATGGAAGATCTACAGAAGTTTTCCTAAGAAGGTTAATTGGTAAATGTATTGGGCAGATTAGTTGGTTTAATAATACTTATCCTTTGTATACATAATATCTCTAGTATATAAAGTGTTATAAGTAGTTATATGTTTTCTGTGTCATGTCATAGATGTAAACTCACCAGAGGGAATAGTTGGTGTGTCATAGTTAGGCGTAAAAGTCCTCTAAGTGACGCCTAGGTTTTGTGTATGTTTAGCCTAAGGATCTTTGATTCCTTGTTATAGTTTTTTTACGATAACACGTTCTACCATTTGATCACAGTGTAGGAATGGGTATTGTAGTTTAAGTAGCCTCCATCCCTCATAAATAACCAACGGCCATCCAGGCCCTCCCCCCCGATGAAAACCTTTTTTAGGCAATAATAAAGAATGTACTTAATGTTTATTCCGCTGTGCATTCTATTGTTCTTTGTTATTGTTCATCCCCCCCCCTAGAGAGTTAAGTTTAATAAAAATCTAGAGCTTTAAACGATCATATGGTTTCCTTAATTGGTATCAGAGCCATGGGGGCTCTTGATCTAAGATCTACAAGGTTTGTTGATGTCGTGCTATGAAGGAAAAAGAAGGTATGATTTTTTGTTTTGGAAGTTATGGGCGATTTTGGTGATTTTAGGGTTTTTGCGACACCTTAAAGCGTCTTCTTTATGTATCCTTAAATCGATTTATGATTTCTTTCAAAAGTTATGGTTCAAAACAGTAGTATGAACAAAAGCAGGTGAATTGATTCGTGACAAGTAATCAAGAAGGAGCAATAGCAGCAGGTCGCGAACACTGGTATACTATTTAGGGTTTTATGTTCTAGCCCTAATTTATAAGCAGCAGGTTCAGATCTTTAAGGTTTATTTTGTTTGCTGCTATGTTGATGTTTGTATTGGTACTGATTGGCTAGGAATTAGAAAAACAATAGTAAGCTCATTACTACTGCTAGGCTTAAAGATGTGTTAATACTGCTTGTGTTTTAAAGCATATCCCATGTTAGGGCTTTATACTAGTTCGTGGTGTTCGTGATAGTAAATGGTTAGTAGATGGGTTCATGATTGGCTTAACAGCAGGTTTGAAGAATCAAGCAGGTATCGACAAAGGTTTATAACAGTTTGGTATGAACAGGTGTAAATACTAACCTTTTTAGAGGTTTATTATTTTGTGATAGCTGGTTGGTCTATGATGATAGTATTAATGTTGCTAGGGCTTCATAGTAATACTGATAGGTTCGTGCAACATAAGTTAGATCTTTGTGCTGCTATATGTACATGCATCATGGATGAAAGGTTATTAGCATATTTGGTATTGGATTCGTGGTTCTCAATGCGGTTATGGTGTTCGTATTTGATTTGTTCGTGGACCGATGTAATGGAAACAATTTTAGCAGATGTGTGTGATACATATTTGAAAGTTATCAAAACTGTTTTGGTTATGATCCGTGAATATAGGGATAGAATTTGATAATTATGTGAAAACTATATTTAAGGGATCCTGCTTGTTCCCATATTTAAATATGGTTTAGTGCTGCCAGTTTGTGTTTACTACTGCTAGTAATTCAAGAACAGTAGTAAACCTGAAATATTAATATTGTTAGTGTTCATGCGGTTACTACTGTTGGGGCTTATCAGTTAATACTGCTCAAATACATTTAGTGTTGCCCTCATACGTTAATACTGATAAGGTCTGAATGATAGTACTGCTGTGTTTAAATTTTAAAACTGCCAGAGTCGTCCGACAAAGCAGTTAGTACTGCTATATGTCCGATATCAGACAAAAGAGCTTTTTGATCTCGGACAATGAAAGATCTCGGGCAGAGTCATTTTGGTTTTGGATTTGTTACACACACAGGTTCAAGAGGTATTTGAAACTGATTTAAATGTTCTTAAAGTTTTAAAGGCTTGTGATTATTTGAATTAATTAGTTACGAAGAAGATTGTTTATCATCTATTTGAAATTGAAGTGGAGTTTCACGGATGCGTGTTCTTATCATATCTTAAAGTGGGTGTTACACTTTGAAGATAACTTGTTCGTGCTTAGAAACGATGTGACAAAGACTTGACGAATCTAGCAAAGGTGTGTGATCTAACTTATGGTGCTCAATGCTCACATTTGCTATCACTTTGGTTATGTGTCTCATAGAAGATGAGGATTTTGTCAAGAGGTTGCGATCTACTTATACTTTGGTCTTGGTATGAGTTTGGAGTCATGTGGATAGTACAAGATATAAGACATAAGTTTGGGTTGTTCTACTTCAACATCAAGTTCGTTATACTTAGTTTTCTTCATCAGTAATCATTACATAGAGCCTACATTCAAGAAATGGTTAACATATGGGTTTCTGGGGAAGCTTAATGTTAAAATGTTTAACCATTTATATGCTACATGAGGTGAAGGTTTTTACTACTGCTAATTATTATTACTACTGCTAGTTTAAGTTTCTATTGCTCAAGTTCATTTATCTTAGGTGCGTCATGGAGGGTAATTTGGACGTGTTGGAAAGTGGATTAGAACGTTGTGATAGGGGTCATGGTTGTCGAAATCAAAGTTTCATACTTTAGTCCCCTATTTGATTATGACAAAAAGGGGAGAGATTTTACAAAGAAGATGTCGCAACCTTAATATCTCTTGATGTAATGATCCTTATTCTTTATATATAATTATATTAGCTTCAGGGGAAGTTTTGTGCTATTTTTGGTTTTTGTCATTATCAAACTAGGGGAAGATTGTTGGGAATTATATTTGAGTTGATAAGAAAAAAACATATGAAAGATGAAGGACTTAAAAGACAAAGGAGGAATTCTTCAAAAGATGGAAGATTACAAAAGATTTCCAAGAAGATAATTGTAAAAGTTAGGAAGATTTAGTTTTTTCCTAATACTTATCCTTTGTAAACCTAATATCTCTAGAATATAAAGAGATATAGGTCGTATAAGTTGTCTGTGTGTCAAAGATGTGTAAACACATTGAAAAGTGTGTGTCTGTCTAGGCGTCAAGTCCTCTAAGTGGACGCCTAGGGTTTGTGTGTTTCAGCCTCAAGGATCTTTGATTCCTTGTTATAGTTTAGATAACACATTCTACCATTTGATCAAGGTAGAATTGAGGCTTGTAGTAGTCATTGTATAAAGATGATAATGAAACCTTGTTAGGCAATAATAAAGAATGTTCTTAATGTTTATTTCGTTGTGCATTCTATTGTTCTTTGTTATTGTTCATCCTAGATTAAAGTTATAATCAAACTGAGCTTAAACGATTGTATGCTTTCTACAAAATTATGTGTCGGATAATTAGGGGGGCCAAGCCGAGCGATTCGAAAAAAGAATTGAGTTTACGGACTTTCTCGGTGATGAACGAAACCGATGGATCAGGTGATGCGAAAGGGTTGGTATTGGTATTTTCTGGGCTATCCTTCTCTTCTTCCTCACTCTCTGCTGGCTCGTTATTATGGGAGTCGCTTTGTTACTTGGGATGGATTGTGATGGTGTTGATCGAACCATAGATATGGGTTGAGCATTGTGGGTCTTTAGTTGGGTAAGAACGAGCAAACAAAACTGGAGAAGTACTCAGTTTCGGGTTCTTAACCGTGTCGTTAGGGAGTGCTCCCGCTATTCGATCGGTAATGGCCTTTAACACAGTGTCGATTTTGTTGGTCATCTCGCTTTGTTGTTGTTTGAAATCGGCTTCAAACTTGGATAGTCTAGCGTCTTGAGATGCCATGAATTCGGAAACCAGTCCTTCTATATTTGATTGATTGTTAAAATTTTGAGGACGGTTGTTGAAGGAACGGTTCGGGATCGAACCGTTGGGTTGGAACCGGTTAGGTGGGTTTGAAAAATTATTTTGGGAATTTTGGGGTTGTCTCCACCTAAGGTTTGGGTGACTTCTCCATGACGGATTGTAGGTGTCACCAAGATTATTTTGCTCGGGCTTGAAGGTATACCACTTACCTCCCGCTTCATTGGTACGCGAGGATACGTATTCAACAAAGGCTTGTTCGGGATCTTCCATGCATTACTGATTGTCGTGGGGACCACTGCAGATCTCACATGAGGTAGTAATTTTGTTCACTTGAGTAGGTTGTGTCAGAGCAAGATAAGCTTCCATCAAGCGTTGGACTTGATTTTCAAGCTCGATTAGACGGCGGTCGGATGTACTCGGGACATCTTGAGGCAATGTGATTGCCTTGACCGGCTTAGCGAAATCCCTTGGGTCGTTCCAACTTTCGTTGTCATAGAGGGCGAGGTCCTCTAATAATGCCCAGGATTCTTCAACGTTGAGGTCACGAAGCTTACCACCGGCCGATTGGTCAATGGTTCGTCTTGTGACGGGATTGACATGGTCATAAAAAATTTAGACATGGAGTCAAAGATCGATGCCATGATGAGGGGCATTTTGGAGTAAGTCCTTAAAACGAGTCCATGCTTCGGATAGAGATTCTCCATGATGTTGTTGGAACACGGATAATCATTGATGCGAGTTTTTGCGGTCCCTTCCCGGTAGAAAGAATTGAGTCAAGTAATGTCCGGGAAGTGCGATCCTCACTATGGTGGTGATGGATCCTCCTGGAAGACTTCAAGCCAATTAACCCTAGCTTGATAGTGAAGAAAATTAAATAAACCAGACGCCGTTCTTTTTCCTTCCCTGTTTTCCAACACCGTCAAAGGTCCCAAGTGAGTCCACTATTTTACAGAAATCCTATAAGGTGTTGGTTTGGATCCTCCTCGGACCAGAATTCTGAGGAATGAAGCATCTCCGATTTTGCTTACACCGGATTGGTGTCGGATCGAAGAGGTACCACGTTGTTCCCTATGGGGAGCTCGATGGTATTCTTATTGCCCTCATGGCTAGGTTTGGAGTAGTCTCCTAGAGTGCGAATAGGATTCTCGTCTCCTATGGTGGTTGACGAGAATGGATCACGAAATAGATAACACAAAGAAAAGATAGACTACGAGAAAGCTAATATGCGGAAATTAAGTCTTACTTGTAAGGATTCAAGCAAGTAGAACTAAGCTCAAAACAAAAGATCAAAACCAACTATTTATTCCCCGGCAAGCGACGACGCCAAAAACTTGTTGCGGTTGTCGTAAGGGACTTCTACAAGAAGTTTTACAACTCCTTAGGCAATGTACCTAACCGTTGTAGTGTAGTATAGGAAAGACTCGGGGTTGTTATCGTTCTCTAGGGGAATAGGTTAGAAAGGCTTGATCACGGTCTAACAGAATTCTAAGGGTTAAGAGAAGATTATTTTTGTGTTTTTATGTTTATAGGAAAGCAGGTAAATCATATATTTGAGACGTTGGTTGGTTTTAGCTATTAAACTAAATAATAAACTAAGCTACTGGTGATAACAATATAATAAAAGATTGTGTTTATTTAATCATGTATTACTCTCTAGATTGCTTCTCCTAGTGTTGTTGCTTTGTCACACTTGTGATGATCTATGTAATTATTTCCTAAGTCATGAACGAATTACACGAACCTGCCGTCTATTTAAAATTCCGTTAAGGCAACGCACAAGTAAGGTAGTATGAAGACTATTACAAGGCCCCTAAGAGTATATTAAATGCATTTGAAATATATTAATAGTGGATTAACCATATAAAGGGCATGGTAGTGTGAATACTGTTACCCAATGGTATCCTTTCTACACAATCATGTTTTCCTAGACATATTAACAGCGATACAGACAAAAGCTGGTTTTCTAAGACCTAACATGCATATTCATCACAAGAAGCAACACCATTAAGATATACATCCTAGGTTTCATACAATCATAAGTAAACACAATAGAAGGTTTAGCCAAGCATGTTACAAATAAAGCAAGAACAGATAAGAATCACACAACAAGACATATTGAATGATTAAATAAGTCTTACTTAATTAGAACATGAATTAAAAGAGGTACAATAGGGTTTTGAGGCCCTAAAATCATCCCTAACAGCTGCTAAACAAACTAGGGTTCATACCCTCTTTTTTTCTAAGGTTACACACTTAAAACCCTAAAAACAGATTTGTATTTATAGGAAAATCGCTGCGGCGGCGTCGCGTGTTAATCGTGACGCCGTCATGAATAGAATATTCTAGATAATGGGCTGGGCCGTACACTCTGACGCCGTCTGGAAATCTTGTGACGCCTTCTTGAGATGGGTTGTGACGGTGTCACGTGTAATCTGTGACGCCGTCTCCAGCTTCTGAGTAAAAATTCTTAAGAGATGTTAGTGCAGGTTTATAGTCTTGTCCGTTTCTTCTCCAAATGAGCCCAAGTCACGCGTATTTCCTCCAAATGCCTTCCAAATGCTAATTACCTGAAAAGGAACGATTAAGTACCTATTTTGGGCATAAACACATGATTTAGGGGGTTAAACGACCCCGAAAAAGTGTAT